>DXKC01031511.1:0-11209 GCA_031170775.1 Cymbopogon citratus
TGTGATTTTCCGACCTAAAATTCCAAAGCTCATGTTTTTATCCGCAGCTTTCGTTTGAGCTCCGAGTTAATTTTCATCTGTTGCGTTGGCTCTGTGGTATCCCGCGGTGTTCTTAGGGAACACCCACCCACTCATTTGGGTCGTGGACATCACAGTGTTAGCTTTGCGTGTTTGGCGGTGAAGTTAGAACAGTAGCCTAAATATTTCAAAAGAAATTTTACGGCTCCCATTCACCCCCTCTGGTCGCCGTTTTCGGTCCTTCGGAAAAACAACACACCATGTGACGAGACTCGAGAGAGTGGCGAGCAAAGCAAATAAAGCAAAGCAGGAGCAAAAGCATCCCTGGCCGGCTCCGGCTGCGGACTGCATGTTACGCCGGCCCATGATTTTTGATGCATGCATGACTGCGGACTGACTGCCTGCCGGTCTCCTCACACTGCTCTCGACTTGGAATTCAATCTGCTGCATCTCATCATCCCACAGGGCCACAACACTGTCATTTGTGGCTTGTGAGTGCTAATGATGCATGGGTACAAGCCAAACAAAATAGAGACAAAACGGTGTTGCTTATTCTGTTATTTGCATTGTTCTGGACTGAGGAAGGAAAACAACAAAATCTTCTTGCCGACATTTAGTACTCCATGCATTTGCCGACATTTTGATGTGACGGAAAATCTTCTTTTTACATAGTGGAATTTGGAGGAGAATTGGGGGAACTAAACAAGGGCTGAGGAAGGAAAACAATGTTTGCAGTAAAATACAATGGTCTTCGCTGATGACATGAGAATACAATATTGCAGGAAATCAGGGTTTTTTTTTGGCAGAAAAAACAGGTCTGTAAATGTTCCGGCCTAGGGAAAGAAAATGTTGACAGAATGTTGTGGCTAATTAAGCTTCTATAGTACTAGTCCTAATTTTAAGTTTGTTTCTATGGGTGATGATCGATCTGTCAAGCGACACGTGCAATTGAAATTGCAATGCAAACAAACACACGAGCAATTATATAAGCGCCTTTATATTTTCCCTCCGCGGCGCTCCTTCCACGTCCACAGCCAACCAAGGAGCGGCTCCACTTCCACTCCAACACACGCCGCCGGCCACCATGCCGCCCTCCTCCGCCGCCGCTGATGACGACGGCGCCCGCGGCAAGCGCAAGAGGGGCTCCTCAAGCACATGCGCATCCGACGGTGACCAGCAGAAGGGCCCGTCGATGTCGATGTCCAAGTGGCGGACGCCGCGCGCGCAGCAGGCCTACTCCTCCAAGCTCCTCCAGGCGCTGCGCCTCGTGCGCGGCGGCACTGGCACCGGCACACCCACCACCTTCTCCGCCTCCGCCCCGGCGGTGCGCGACGCGGCGTACCGCGCGCTGGCCGTGTCGGCGCGGTGCCGCTCGCGCTGGAGCCGCGCCATCCTGGCACACAGCCGCCGGTGCCGGGCACTCCACTGCCTCCGCGCGAGCCGGCCGCCACCGTCGAAGCCACGTCGGCGGCAGCGGCGGCAGCAGCAGCCGGGCGGCGACACCGAGGAGCGGCGACCGAAGGGATTGGCTGGCAAGGCCAAGGTGCTGGGGCGGCTGGTGCCCGGGTGCCGGAGCCTGTCGTTGCCCGCGCTCCTGGCCGAGGTGTCCGACTACATCGCCGCGCTGGAGATGCAGGTGCGCGCCATGAGCCAGCTCACGCAGGACCTCGCGTCGGCGTCTTCCGCGCCGACGGCGGCGCCATCGATTGCTCCGTCCTAGCTCATCTCTGCTCTTTGATAGGATTTGGATTTGGATTTGGATGGAAATGGAATGGCCTGTACATTTCTCTCTGATCTTAGTAGTCGATTTTGTTTTTGCGTTTGAGTTTTTGTTTGTTTGGAGGGATAATATTTGATTTGCCTCTTGAAATTGTAAGCTGAATGTGCATGGTGCTCACAAGTGTGATGTTTGGATGCAAAGCAAGCAAGCAAAATGGCTGCATTTTAATATTATAATAATCATGATAATTGTTGTATTATTTTCTGCTTAATTTGCCTCTTGTGGAAATGTATTTTCTTTTTTGAAAAAAAAAAGGTATAGGCCCAGCAGTACGACACGGGACATTTTATATATATAATTGACGCTTTTGTTCGATCAAGCAAAACAGAGGACTCCATGTTTTGCTCTCTTTTCTTCCCTGTCTGCGATGCAATGCAACGCAATACTCTTTGTGCGATGCAACCAGGAACAAAGACACAAAAAATCTTATTATTCGGAAAAAAGAAAAGACAAGGGAAGAAAGGCAGCATGTGCGGAGGATCGGATAACACGTGACGTGACTCATCTGATGGCTCTGCGTAATGACCGGACCTGACATGGCACGTGGGGTGGGGCCCAGCAGCAGCCTCACGCCACCACACTGATCTGGCCGGTCAGCCAGGTGCCTCTTGTCTCCGTGTGCGGTGTGCAATAACGGTTAGGATGGGCGCCCTTTAATTTAAACTAGATTTTATTTATTATACTAAAATATATAATAACAAATCATGGTCAAAAATAAATGTAATAAACAAAGAAATAAATAAAGAACGAAGTAATCATCAACCTTTTTTTTGGTCCTAGAAGAGCACAAGAGTTAGCAGTTTAGTGAACCACACGGCACCCACAGCATATATAAGTAGACTCTAAATCCATATTGTATTTGAATTAAATATAAATGACTGTAAACATAGAGCACGCATAGGTGTGTCGTGTACATGCACGAACTCAAATACTAGTCTTCAGTCCAACTGATGCTAATGCTACGGCTAGCAGCAGAAGAACCGGTACAGCCGTATACAGCAGGTATCTCTAAAGTTAGATGAAGAAGGGAGGAGTAATTGACACGTTTCAAACAGGGCCGTAGTTTTGTTTACTTGGCTCAGTAGTGCCTCCTTATACGCACAGGCCACAAAAGGAAAACATCATAAATAAAATCATCATCAAAATTGCAATGACACGGTTTTATAACGCGTGGATGAAACTCAACAACGTCTCAACACAACATCAACAAGTTCCCAGCTACAGAAACTCTAGGTCTGATTCCTGATGCTCCAGGACGATTGTGGCCAGCGCTCGTCGGTAGGCAGCCGATCTTTGGTTCCTGACAAGGACACAGATCTCCCGGCCCTGCAAGTTTTCATGCGCCCATTGCTGTCGCCTCAATACTGCCAGAAGCTTTGCCTCGCAGAATGCGACCGCGACTGCTTCTTGCCCGTTACTGCAGTAAAAGTGTGCTCCCAAGTTACTAACAGAAGACAGTGTAAAGGACGGAATAGCTAGTAGTACCTTCCGTGGATGAAACCACTGGTGACAAAGCCTATAGGCCACCTGAACGCCTCCCGTGCGGCGGCATCGGTAGGCAACTGAAGGCGGCTGCTGCTGCTGCTGCTGCTAGGATCATCAAACCAGGAGAAATAGGAACTAACATGGGACTGAGGAAGCTGGAGTTCCCATTTTTCTGCACATTCTTCCTCTTCTTCCTTTGATCTATTCCATGCATGAAATGAGATTATTAGTTTCTTTAAATATTTTTTTTGTTTCCTATTAACCACCTTGGAAAGTATACTGCAGGAAACAGATTACAGAACGAGGTGTATATTTTGTTCGAATCAGGCAGATATTGCCGATGTGTCTTCAAGGTTGCTAAGCACACATCAAAACAGGAATAAAGTACACATTATTTCTGTAAATATATATGAACTAACGTGTTGCAGGAAACAGATTACAGAACAAAACAAATGCTCCAAGCAAAAACATGTTGTGTCAAAATGCCAAAGCATCCTCAAGATTGGTAACACATCAAAACAGGAATAAAGTACATATTGTTTCTGTAATATATGAACTAAAATCGCATATTATATTCAAGACAACTGGTATGCTGTCCTGATATCACCAAGAAAAAAGAATAGCATTCCTCAGACAAAATGTATTAAAAGGACAGGTGGGATATTGACCTGATTTTCCAAGCTGAAAGATCTGAAGGAAATGGGGCGCAAACAACAGCACCCTCTTCGAAAGAACCTTCCTTGAAAGCTCGGATCAGAACCCTTGTAAGGCATAATTCACTCACGAATCGTGTCATTTTGACAGTGCCAATAGAAGCTAAGTAAGGTTGATCAGAATCCACCTTCATTTCAGATGAGGAGCTCAGATAATTCATATCAAAGTCTTCCACATATTGTTTCAGCATTTGTATGGTTCTCGGCAAATGAAGTTGCAAGGGTGCAACATTTGCTTGAAATGGCTCTGCATCTCCAGATTTGGAATATGATACGTTTTTGGGTAATACCATATTAGCCCGGACTAAGTCGTCTACTTCAGGAAAACCTAATATGCCATCATCTTTATGCAAACAAGTCATGATACAGTGCCATAAAGGAGGCACAGGAACTCTTGGAAGTCTCTTGGTAACAGGGCAGCGCTCAGCTACTTTATCAAAATCAGCAGCTTCTTTGGACGCATACGATGCATACGCTTTGCTGTCTGGATAATCATAAGGAAAGCATGGCATTCTGAACTGCATAATAGATATATATATATATATATATCAGTGCATTAGTAGTGTTTTAAGTCTTTTAAGATAATTAAAAAAATGGTGCTACTAAACCTATTGTGCGTTCCTTGATGAACAAATTTGACATTTACTGCCTCTGTCAACAAAAGGCAAGATCTCACCGCTACTTCATTCTCATTGTATTTCATAAATGATAGCTTCATTACTAAGTTGAACAATTGCAATAATAATTAGATAAATTTAAGGATTCATCAATAGCTGACCATTCAAGAAAAAACAGCGATAATTGGAAGGAAGCAGTGTCTGATAATTAGCTTCTCATTGTATTACACATGCAAATACCTTTGTTGAAATCCACCTTCTCTCTCTTAAGCCAATTGCACTCGCACCATGAGATACTAGAAAGAGCCAGAAAGGTTTCACCCAACTCAAAGGTAGAATGATAGACCACCTGTATATTCATTCAATGTGGACAAGAAGACAATCTCATTAAAAGGATTACACGATGACAATATTTAGTACATAAATCACAACTTCATCATTTGAAAGATTACTTCACCAACTCACTAGGAAAACCCTAATAGCACATTATACAGGAATTCATGACAAACTAGAGTTCAAAAATCAAAATTCATGATAACTGATCTAAAATATATTTCTTTCTACGAAGCAAAACCAAAAATAACTTAAATCTGAAACGAGCATGAGATAGATAGACTCAGGTGTCATGATTGGAGGGGCAAACTCATAATTTTTTTCTAAGAAGCAAAACAAAAAATAACTTAAATCTGAAACAAACATGAGATAGATAGACTCAGGTGTCATGAACTCATGATTCTAGGGGCGAACTCATAATTAGGAAGGAACATGGGGCAACCATGCAAATGCCCCTTATTCTTGACAATATTAATGGGGGCAATAATAAAGGCTGTCAACAATTTCTTCATATGTTCTTTGCAAACAGGACATCTAATGTCAACTTCAAGGACAAAAGATAGGCCTTACCCTAGAGCATGCATTCCCTCTCTGGCATGTTTCAAAAGAATAACCGGGCAGGATCGAACGAAGTTATCCTTCTCTTGGGTTGTCTGCCCTTGGTCATTTCCTGAATCCAAGCAGAAAAACTTTATACGCTCATGGTGCTTCTCCTTACAAAGAACCTCATCTGAGACAGGAGGATTTATGCCTTGCTTGGAGTCCCACAGTTCTCTACAGTCAGAAAGGAATATATCATGCTTCCCAGGGTGCATCCACATCAATGGCAATATATTTGCAACCTCTGATGACGCCTCATTAGCGTTTGGGGCTTCATCTTCCTCCAAAACTTTGCTCTGCTTGTCAAGGGAGACCAACTTAGAAAAATCTATTTCCTTGACTGAAACTTCCCTGGGGTCATGAACTACCATGGATAGTATAGCACCATGCTGAAGAACCTCAGCATTATCAATGACAGATGCTTTCAAAAGGTGAGGGACAGTAGAGGAATCCAGGGGAGTATCAGTTGATACAGAGATATCACTTGTTGATATCATATTGACCTTATTTGAACTGCATTGTACATTGTTAATTAAAAATACATAAATTAGCATGCCTCGGCACCTTTGTTTTCTCACTGGCAACAGCAATATAGTTTCCGAAAAGAAGACACATACTTGGTTGGATGCAAAATCTTCTTAAGGGATTGCATAGCCTTGCATCCATTGACTTCCAATCTTGCAATTTTTCCCTCTAATGAGGAACATTTGACCACACCACCAGAATCTTGAATCTGTAGTGAAGGGGAGGACATCATACGGTGAGATGAAAGCAGGAATAGTATTACAAGTAAACTTGCTACTTTTAATTGTTACGCAGTAGTAAGGATTACGTTACACAAGATAAATTATGCTCACTAAACAGCATCTTAATTTGTACATTCACCATAAAAGCAGCAATTTCTAAAGTGCTTAGGTACTGGGCAAGTGGATATTTCTCATTAGGATATAAAAACTGGTGAATGGTACCTTCAACCATGAAAAGAACAAAATTATAGTATTTTCTGGTCAAAATCTCAAAATACAGCACTCAACTTATCTGTTTGTTTAGAGAAGCTTTTTTTTTTTTGAGAATGACATAGTACAACGCAGACGCCCACAACATGCACACACACTCATCCCTATGACTACACGTACGTAAACCCTACCCCTATGAGCACCTCTTTAGGACCGAGCAGCCGGCTGATCTGGAGATTCTCGAAGTCACCAGTTATGACTACACTCATCCCTATGACTACACGGGAACGTCGCTTACCACTTAAAGCATAACGCCGGAAAATCCTGGAATAAATCCAGGAAAATGCGAGCACCAGCGACAAGTCGAGGACTTGATCCCTGGTGGGCAGGTTCCACCACAAGGAAACCAATCAGCTGAGTTCGCATTTGTTTAGAGAAGCTATGAACGGAAAAAAAGGGGGGGGCATGAGGTTTTCTTTTTTCCATTCCTCCTATTAAACCCAAATCATGGTGCATCATGTATTGTTTGTGAGTAGTTTGCACTTCAATTTGAATAGGAAGTACAAATACAGTTTTAATTGGAGTCATGTATTTGTGGTGATTAAAAATAAAAAAGAGTGACAAAAGTATTCTGCATAACTTACATCTCCCTTGAATATCCACACGCTCACACTAGAAGTTCTCTATAAATTAGTGAAACTACCAATTAAACGAGCGAAGTACTTAGAAAACTATTTTTCAAATTTTAGCACACTGAAATAAGTTCCTCCTTTACCCTCCAAACAAACCTAAAAACTGCAAGTTAAAGCCTTACATAATAAATTGAGGAAGCACCTGTCTCTCACATGCAAATCTTATTGCACTAATCCCTTCATCAAGTGCAGCAGGATGCATCCATATCCACAACTGGCGTCGTGAGGAATTGCCGCTTTCGTCGTGAATGCAGTTAGAAGTGCACGGATCTCCTTCAATATCAGATTTGTCATCTGCTCTTGAGAATGGACGCCACATATATGTTACTGGTCCAACAATTTGAGAATGCGGACCCCTAACATCCCAAAGCTGGAAAGAACAATTAAGTCAGTTGTCACTTTAAACACTTGTACCCCATACTGTCTGTGGTGAACATGCAAATACCATAGCATTCTCATAGCAAACACCTCGCATAACTTGATCTTGTAGATGCTTCAAATCAGGTGTTTTTTCTGCAGGAGATGGGCGCAGAACCATTCTGAGAATGGATAACAGGGCGTCCTGGAGTGAGCGGCACACCCAGTAAGATTGTTGAACCATTGAAGATGAAAAGCCAATCATAACAGCTAGTCAAGGATGGGGAAAAAATTACAAGCAAGCAAGGGAAAGATAACAGGAGCATGTACCTCTGGACCATCTAGCTCAACTGGAATGAAGTAGCCAGCATCATGGATAGTCGTGCCATTTTTCAGACGCTTGAGAACACTCCTTGAGCCCCTCCCCCTGGGAATGTATAACCATGTTAGGGCAACAAATTTTCAATTATACCATGAGCATCTACATATCCACAACATACAAATCTGGAGAATGGATTAAAGAATTTCCTCCTCTCCTATTAATAGATGCAGCAGACGGTGAAAGGTACCAGATTGACCATCTCACAATATACATGTGTTTCAGATTGTTTATCTTCCTCTACCAGGACTGCCCATTTGTATATGTATATTAAGTAAAGGTTGAACCCAACATTACTACATGAAACAACAAAATCGACATACAGTCTCTTCGGTGTCAATAGTAAAGATAGGCAGGACTTTTTGCAATTAGTAGACAAATACAATTTCAGAAAGAATTACTCTTTCATGGTGCAGTAAGATCAGAAAAAAAAGGTTTTTTCCTGCACGGGCGGCACTAGTGCCAATTTACTAAGGAGCAAACAGCTTAAAAATACTGTTTTCTTTTAAGATTGTAAGTAGTCAACTGAAGCGGGAAAAAAAAACACACCGCCATAGCTCACCTCCCCTGTGCGCCGACGGGCAAGATGAATCCCCACCGCCTCTCCATGGAGAACCTTTTCGCATACCACAGGTGCGTGCGCAGCCGCCTCGCGCCGTCGCCAGCGACCGAGAACCCCTCCGCGGGGTTGCCAGCGAGCTCCCGCCGCCGCCTCACCCTCCTGGACTGTTTCCGCGCCGGGAGTCCCCCGTCGTCCCCGCTGCCGACCTCCCCGGTTCCCCGGCGGCGGCGCTTGTTGGGGAGGTGCCCTGTGGTGCGGCGACGCGAGGAACGGGGCTGCTGCCGGCCGCCGGCGTCGTCGAGTCGGGACGAAACGGCTGCGTACAGGGACCGGAGCTCGCCGGCGCGGGCGGCCGCGAAGCGCCGCACCTCGAGCTGCCTCGGCGGCGGCGGCACACCGGCCATTGAGGGGGAAGGTTTTGCGAGGGTTTTCCTTGCTTTCTTTTCTTCTTTGTTAATTTTCTGCTTTTCCTTTCTTCTTCTTCCTCTTCCTTTTTTTTTTTTTGGGTGAAGAATGAGACGTTCTGATGGAGGTCCGGCCCAATGCATTGGGCTGCTCCCCTCCGGCCCAGGCCCAGGCCCAGACCACTGCACTGCACTGCACACCCTGATGTTGTTGCTGACAGTAGTAGTACAGCTCGTCTTAACAAACATGATAATCGTCTGCGTGCGATGTGTTTTAATGATGATACACATTGACGGCGGGTGTGCGATGATGATGGTCACGAGCTGCATTCATTGCATGGATCTCTCAAATCCGGGGTTTTTTTTATTATTATTCCTCGTCGTCCTCGTAGCCCTGGAGATGGAGTGTCTGCCCATGGTTGGGCAACAGTCTGGAAACTGGATAAACTACTCTATTATTACCTCATACTCCATCCGTACTCGAAAAAGTTATCGTTTTAGACAAGGTTTGAGTCAAACATTTAAAATATAAATTATGAATAACTTTTAAATTATTAGGTTTAGAGATGTAAAAATTATATAAATAGATTTGTCTTGAAAAAGGCTTTCATAAAAGTATACATATATCACTTTACAATAAATATTTTTATAAAAATAAGAAGTCAAAGTTGTATTTTGGAGACCGTATCGCTTTCCAAAACGTTAGCTTTTCGAACATGGAGGGAGTACAAAATTGACAATGTCTCCCCTAGGGTTGCTTCATGCACATTATTCAGATCACCTTAGCTGAGGCGCCGTGAACACCGCCCAAGTACTATATTTGCTATATCTGTTCAATAAAAGAATGTCGTAGTGTCATGTTTCAGTATCTTAAGTTTAACTAATTATAGATAAAAAAAAGATATTGATTTTTATGATATCAGACATTATTAGATTAATTAAAAATATTTTTTTCATATAATAAACTATTTTGGAGCTATAAATGTGAATACTCATATTCACTAGAAACATAATCAAAGCATGAACCATTTTAACTTGCACACAGGCCTAGGCCTATAGTTGTATTCTTATGGGACCGAGGAAATGTACTTTCATCATCAACAACAAGACACCTGAATCTGTGGTAGAATCTTCTTTAATTCCGTCCTCTCGCTCATAAACAAAAGGAGAAGAAAAACTATGGGTCCTGTTTAGATTGCTAGAAATTTCACTTTCTCTCCATCATATCACCATCACATTAATTTTTAGCCGCTTGCATGGAGTATTAAATGTAGTTAAAAACAAAAACTAATTACACAGTAGTTGGACATCACGAGACGAATCTTTTAAGCCTAATTAATCTATGATTAGACAATATTTGTCAAATAAAAACAAAAGTGCTACAGTGCCCAGAATTCTAACTTTCTCCTTTTCAACTTCCATCTAAACGGGGCCATGGTAAAATAATACAATATGGATACACACATTGCCAGATAGAGATGGCCGCCTTTGTACTCCATAAAACTTAATTAGTAAACCACCCCCTCTCACTCTATGTGTTGGAATGGTGTAATCTGGTCCTAAATTTTGGCTCCAGGATGCATCTGGACTCTCAAACTATCACAATGCACATCCAGGTTTTTAATAAGCTCATTACTATTTAGCTTGTCATATTACTATAACCAAAAGTTCGAGTTAATCTAGCTAAGTGACACCCTAATTACACAATAATAACATGTCACCCAAATACATATGGGGGCCCATGTCTATAAAGTCTCATCTCTTTCCCCTACCAGCACGTGGGCCTCACATGTCGGTGACATGTCTTTATACAGTCGGTGTGCCACGCAATTGGATTAAATCATATTATGGTAATTTATACATCACGTGACACGATTAATAACTCTAAAACATGTTTTTATATGTCCATTTTAAAAGTTTAAATACCGAAATGACACCCCTCAAGCCAAGCCAAGTTGGAGGTGAATGGAGTATTTCTTTTTTATTACCTACATTTACTGCTCATGCATATGTCCAAAAATTGATGTGATGGAGAGAGTGGAAAAACTTAGAATTTAAGGTGTATCTAAGGCTAGTCTCAATAGAGATTTCATCACGCGGTTTCCAGCATATTTATTTTTTGTAAACAGTGTATAAGAGTTTTATGGGGATGAAACTCTCTCTGCTCCCATAAAACTCTGATCATCTCTCTCTTTATTAATATAGTACCACATCAGCATATTTAATGCTATAAAACTCTGATAAAACCCCCACTGAGACTGACCTAAACAAGACCCTAGGCAGACAAAGGGATATGTCGAGTACATGCATTGG
>DXKC01031557.1:0-12555 GCA_031170775.1 Cymbopogon citratus
CCCCCGATCAGGGCGCGAAAAACAAGGGGCCCGGGTTGGGCCGTTGGGCCCAATCCGGGGTTGAGATCATCCTAACATCTTGGCCGTGTCTGTGCAAAGTACTTTGAACCTCTGTTGTCGAGTTTTTTCCTCTGATCGTGTTTTTTGTGTTCTTTGCGAGTTCTTCCTGACTTAGGCAAACTCTGTGAGGTTCCTAGTCTTAATCTTAGGAGGGACCATTAATAAATACATGGTGCGTACTAAATAGAAAAACACACAGTAGTGTATGCTAGCCTTCCATTTGTTCATCTAGAAAGCTACTTAAACAAATGGAAACAACATGCAAAAGTTGAAACCCTTGTTTTTGTGAAAGAATAAACAACGATTTAACCAAACGTCCTCAGCATCACATCTGGAAAATGAAAATTTTCAGATTTATCTAGCATGGAAAGTGGAAACTCAGAACGCCTTCACTGACTTCAGCGTTCTATAGTTTCACATGTCCAAAATGCAATGAATCTGAACATTTTCTCCACTGAAACAATGCTGCTGGAAACAATGGAAAGGCTCGAAAATCTCACTTGAGAAACATAAGTGCTCGTTCCTTACATGCTATTTTTCAACATAGCATGCACCAAAGCAAACATGTGCTATTAGGTTTCTGATACATCAATATATAATAAATGGCCAAGTACGAGGTAGATTTAGCTTGGGCAAGCTATTTAGCAAGAAGTTAGCCTGAACCACATAACGTGGTACCATGCCGGCCGGCTACCCAGTTACAGTCAAAAGACGACATCGATCCTTAATATTTGTGCCTGCTTAGTTGATCGAGCATAAGTGATACTATGCCCATTGCCATGCATAGCCTTCTACCTGCCGAACTGAAACCCTTCACATAACCAAAGGCATGCCGTAAGTTGAGGTGCATGAAAAATCACATGAGAAACGTATATAGAACTGGAAAATGGCAACAATATTTAGACAGGAATAGACTTCTGCACATAAGAAAATAACCAAACAGCATAATAAGACAATTCGTATCGAGGCTTGACATAAATTTATTTAGAATAATAGTTCATCACCTTTTAAATAGTGAACAAGTAACACAATAATTGAATATTAGTATTATATAAATTTGAAATAACCAGAAAAAATAATGGTTGTGCTGTTCTTAAGTGTCAGAAAATTCATGAGGGAAGTTGTACCATTTTCTTTAAAAAGAAGGAACACGCAGTAATAAATGTTGGGACAAAACTAGCCATTCAGTAAGCAAAGAAAATCACATCAATGTCATATTCTCATTTGAAAAACAATTTTTTATTTTGGTTGACATTTCATCTATTGCATACTCACGTAGAAAGGTTTTTTTTTTAGATAATGACTCACATAGAAAGTTAATGGTCATCTTTTTTTGAATTTGGCTGGAAAAAATGGAATGATATATTGAACTTACTACTGCAATGCAATGTTCTAAGCTGGTGGATGTGATAAGACAAGGAAACAATATGTGTACCAAATGATTATAATAAAACAAAAGTAAATTGACTAATAACACGAAGAAAAAACAAGCATTTGTGCTTCGGTCAGAAGCAACAAGCAAGATGGCACCATGGTTCAGAAAAAAATACTGTAAATCCAGACACTTCCATTTGTAAAATTTTGAACCATACTGTAAAAATGAGGAAAATGTGACAGTAATGCCAGTTAACTTACATATGTTACGTTTACTAAGAAACGCCAAAACACTGCGAACTCTCTTGGCAAACTCTTCATATCTGACTTCGACTGTCTTAAGGTGTTGTGATATTGCAGGTGACATCTCCAATGGTTTGCAGCTCAGTTTAATGATCTCCACATTACTATTAGATCCCTACAGTAAATAAATATAATGATCTTAGTAAAGATCAACAACAAGTTACAATGACAATTCGCTCGAGTTTGTATAATGCAGAGCATTAGAGTTATATACCTTCAAATATACTTCAAGAGTAAGCTTTTCTAACACCGGTGAAAGCTTGAGAAGGCATGCTAGGGCGCTGAAACCAGCAGGCTCACACCAGTATACACCGAGGAGCAAAGACTTCAACTTGTTGAAACTAGAGCAAAATTCCAAGTCTCTTCTGAAAATAAACTAGAAAAACAAAGAAACATTAATAAAACCTAAATGGAGGCATAAACATTACAACTCAAGTGTATAAGGATACCATTTTGTCCTCATCAGATATTAGCTCCAAGTTCTGTACTTCCGATAAACCATGCAACAGAATACTTTGGTTGCTGTCATCATCAGAGGTATCACAATCATAACTGAAGATTTTGACAGATGCTGTTAGTAAGGATTGCATCCTCTGAAGTAATGGAGTTCTGCCATCACTGATTTCAAGCCGTAGGGAAACAAGATTTGGGGCACAGATAGGCATGCGATATTCATAACCAAAACAACCACGATCAATTGTTAGATGCTTTAGGGATTGTGACAAGATGAGTGATGCACCATCTAGGTTACAGTGATCAATCTCAAGGTCTTCCAAAAATGGGCAGTAGGAGAAGTCAAGAAATCTGTTCCTCACGTTCAAATCTTCAAGCTGTAGCTTCTTCAGGTATTGGGAGACGAAGATAGGATGTTCATCGAGATCACGAAAGCGTGCGTACTTGAGCCGTAACACCTGGACTTTGCACTGGAGCGCTACACGCACCCAAAGGGTAATGTGACTCATGTCCATATTATCGAAGCTGCCAAGACAGAACTCGCATGTGTCTAGCCGCGTGCCAACGCAGATTCGGAGGCGTAGCCATTGGTCCACGAACTCCTGAATCTCCTTCATGGACTTTGGCTCCTTCACTTCGCCGCACAAGAAGCGCAGGCCGGTGGTGGACTTCCACAAGTGGCGCCAGGGCTTGGCGAGCACACATGTTCGCACGGCGTCCTGCGCCGGAACGAAGGAGAGCATACAGCACGAAGTCAGAGAGGTTGCTTATGTGGTCGCGGCCGCCGATAGGAGCTGCGGCAGCGGGAATCATCACGTTCTTGTGCCCTTTCAGAGGACGCATCCTGCCGCTGGTCCAGGATGCAACCACGTCCCTGGGTCCTTTCAGAGGACGCATCTTGCCGCTGGTCGAGGATGCAACCAGGCTCTGTGCGACAAAAGAAACACTTAAAGAAGACGAGGGTAGCGGCAAGCTAGCGTTGAAGTACCTAGCTAGCAGCAGATCGATCCACGGAGGAAGACGAGGGCATGGATTTGTATCTGCATCGACCACCTGAGAGGGAGAGACGAGCCGCGAGAGGCGGCGGCTGTCCAAAGAGTCCAAGACGCGCCGCTTTCCTCTCCGAGATCTGATTAATTAATGCTTATATATAATGATGAAAAATAAAATATGTCAAGTTTAATTAATTCAAATTAAAATAAAAATATGTAAAAATACTAATTTGCATTTGTACAAAAAACTTACCATTAAATTTGATCAAAATTTAGGCCCCTTAATCAAGAATATATTCAGAATTGCTTTTTTTTTTTTGGCGAACGGGGAGGTAGTAATAGTATCCCCTATTTGTAGTACACCACGTTTGGTTGGGTCTTGGCTTCGGAAAAGCTGTTGTACGTTGTGTACTTCTGAAAAACTGTTGTGGCTCGTAGACGGATGAGACTATCCGCACTCATAAACCTCTATTTTCATTCTTATATATCCTGGTCATCAAGATTCCCTCCCCTATACTGATTTTTTCCGCACCCATTCCCACTCTATACAAACCCTATCCACCGTGGGGCCCAGAAAGCGAATATTTTTTTTCCTTTTTTTCCACCCTCCCTCCCCACTTCTTCTCTCTCCTCCCTCCTTTGTTCTTTCCCCACCGCCTCCGCTCTACCCGCATCCATGGCAGCCGCCATGGTGGAAGCAACAGCCAGCGGTGGGGCTCGCCTGCGCGGCCTGGCGGCAGGGCTCACCCCCCTCGGCATCCTCGCTCCCTCGGCCTTGACGCCCACCGACACAGCCATCGCGCAGCGCGGCGACGTCCTAGAAATGGAGCCGCTAGAGCTCTGCCTCGTCCTCTAGCCCGACGGTGTGGAGCGCGGCGTCATGCGTCGGCGAGGCACCGGTCAAAGCTGGCGCGGTGAGCGGCACAGCGCGGGCGAGGCGATGTGGGTGGCCTCTCGTCGACCTCCTCGACCCTTGACTGCTCCACCCGGTGCACGCGGAGGCGAAATCGAGCACAGCGGGCCGATGGCGAGGGTGTGCGGCAGTGCCCGTGAGCAGTGCGTGGACTTCTCCGCACTCCAATTGGAGCTCGTGCTCGATGGTGACCAGCCTCCTCACGCTCCAGCGGGCCCTCCATGGCGTCTCCTGTGCTCCTCTCCCGCGTGACGACGGCGTCCCCCTTCTCCTTTACTCAACAGGCGGCCGGAGGTGCAGGCGTGGGCGTCATCATCGGCCCCTGTTGTGGTGGCCCCCGCACCAAGCGTGCGGGTAGCGAATGCCTGCTACGACATCAGGAATGCCGTTTCGAAGAGCTTACCGTGTGCGATACAGGTCCCCGCTGTGGGGAAAGTTTACGCCATATGCGTTTACAGACGTGGATACAGGTGCTGTTGCAGGTAGTCTAACGAACTCAAAAAATCGTTTGGTAGCATGGTTATAACTTTTTTGGAAAAAGAAACTATTAGCAGGTCCCACATGTCAGCTGGCCCCATTTTTCAATCTCTCTCTCCCTCACCTTCTCCATCATCCGGTGGCCAAAGGCAGCTTTGTGGCCAGCCCCAGGGATCCCCGCAACCGGCAACGAGCATAGCAGCAAGGAGAGAGGGAGGCGACGTTGGCCCAAGAGAGCAGGGAGGGAGGGAGACGTCATTGGCCCAAGGGAAACGTCTGAGCAGGGAGGAAGGTAGGCGACGTTGGCCCAAGGAAATGCCAGAGCAGGGAGGGAGGGAGGGACGTGTCATTCAAGGGAAACACCAAAGCTGTGAGGAAGGTAGGCAATGGCCCAAAGGCAATGCCAGAGGAGGGAGGGAGGGAGTTGTCATTGTCCCAATGGAACGATGGAGCAGGGAGGCATCGCGGCAATATGATGGCTTGGTCTCAAAACAATTTTTTTGGGACTACAAAGTTTGAAGTCCCAACTTATTTCACATCATTAATGAATCAACACTTCTCCATAGAGAAATGGTACCATGAATCAGTAGCGGGGATGAGATGGGGAGTTATAGTTGTCACTTCCCTCTCGTTAGTAGTTTTCGAGTTGGAGGGACTATTGTTGTCAAATTTGTAAATTACATTCAAAGTTAAACATACTACAAAGTTTTGTTCTCATTTCATTCTCTGTTTATTTTCTTTTATTTTATCAATATTTGATAACTCTTTTCTCACTATAACTGTAGTCTTGTTATGTTGGATCATCTATAGTCCTAGAACTATAGGACCTAGAACAATCCCAAAGAGAGCCAATTTTCTTATATCCTTTGTAGCCAATTTTCTTATATCCTTTGTCTAACTAAGCAACATACAAGTGGTTGTAATTAATATTACTTCATTCCTCCTAGGCTTACTAGGCACTTTGTACCATTGAAATTCTGAACAAACCCCGCTTGGCAGGGCCACCGGCTTCTGTAGCCTTTTTTGTCAAACGGTGTAAAGATGAAATGGCTTCTTTGGTGAAGTACCTAGAAACATGCTTTCAACTAGCTTTGTGGTTGGAATGAGAAAAAAGTGGCTATAGCTTTCCCTCTTGGAGGTGCTCTAATTACTAGGTAGCTAAAAATAGCTCTTATGAGATTAACTATTGTTTCTTAAAGCACATCTTAACACTTTAGGTGACTCAAGTAGGGTTACTAGTGTGGCGTATTAGGTTTCCTTCCCTCCCCCATTCATGTTCTAATCTCCCCAAAAGATATGAATTAGAGTCCACGACCCATCCATCCATTTTGTCCACATCAATCTCTCGAGTCAAGCCTTCTTTGCTAATAGTGTAGATACACCTTTTCAGCCAGTTCTTGGAGTTTGAAGCATCGAAGTTGCCTAAATGTGAAAACCCTAGAACCTCAACGATTGATGCAGTGGTAGGAAGATGAAACTCTCAAAGGCAGAAAAGAGAGGAATCTAGGTGTCAACGGGGCGGGGGGATGGGAGGTAGACTGAAGTCAGCAAAATCACAAGGAATCAAGAAGGTGTAGGGTTATGAGGGTGCTACGCTAGCTAGAAAATAAAAATTTCTACCTCATAAACTAAGATCTACTGCCAGGTATGGGCCACAGGATTACCACTAGACGAGTAGGCGAGCGGAAGACGATTCCATGTAGTCGTACGCATCGCAGCAGGCAGTGCAGTTGCGTGGTCGTCCTTTGCTCGTGGATCGTCCGACCGCGATGCCAACCACACGTCCGGGCACGTCACCGACTAGTTGCCGACCAGTCCAGACCAGTTGCCGACCAGTGCCGACCTCGATTATTAATGTAGTCCGTCCTTGTGCTCCAGATGTAGCACCTCCGAGATATCCCATACATACAGGAGGAAGCGGACTGCTAGGTCCACAAGGAGCAGAAGGCATGAGCGTGGGGAGGGCTACGACAGCTGCCAAAAGGCGTGGAATAGATATAGTCTAGCCGTGCCCTTCCCCTTGCTTATATAGGTGTCCCTATGAGATCCCGAGTTGGAGGCTCGAAAAGCCTAAGCCTTGTCTAATTCTAGTCTGTTAAGCGTGCGACCCTATGGGTTCACGCAACATAGACATGGGCCAAGTACTCCTACTTGCCCAATAGCTGAAGTGGCCTCTAGCAAGATGCGACAACTCCTATGCGCACACAAAGATCATATCAGATGAACCACCACAGATCACGTACTTGTTATTCCCTTGCCTCACGATATATGATTCAAACTCGTGGGTTAACACTTAACCCAAGCATGGCCATACATTTGTTGATTCAATCACTTGATTGATCAGTGATATCTCTATCACATAGAGAGGGGCAAGTTTCATCTTGATTGTCTATGTCTCACATCATATTTTCCAACCATCCAAAGATCACCTTTATAACTGCCCTGTTACGAAGCAACTTTTGATAGTCCCTAAGTAGGCCAATTCACATCTTTGAATATATACCACAATCTCAGGTCTAAGAACATAACATACATAATGTGAATAGAGATAATCTCATGTTGGGTCAGCCTAACCTACATGTTATACATGTACCCACATTATTAGTTTGACATCTCCATGTCCATGACTTGTGAAACGTAGTCATCAACTAATCCATGTACTGATCTAATATTCATGTGTGTGTCCTCACATGAATTCTGACTAGGGACAACTTTATAATAACCATTCAAGTAAAAGAGTCAAACAATTCTTATAATTGCCAATCGATACAAGTTGTCTTTAATGGATATTTAATGAACACAATATACATATCATGAATACAATCGGAATATCATCATTTCTATTATTACCACTAGGGCATATTCCCAACAGAAGGTTATGCGGATTACCTATCAATGAGGAGGGGCTATGGTATCCTGTAGGGAAGGTCTGTTGTGCGATCAAAGGCATCGACTATAAGGATCTCGAATCCAATGACTTTCTGTTCATGTTCTATCAGTTGCCAGGAAAGAGAAGGACGCCAGAGGATGAGCCCCAGTGTTCAGGAACGATATGATCATTGTGGTTGATTTTCATGGGAAAAAAATGCTAAGACAATAAATTTGAGGGCATTCCAATTTGGCTTAGGTTTCCATAATACCACTTAGGATGATGAACAAGGTGACATGGAAAATGATCAGCAATGAGGTTGGGGTATTTGTGGACATGGATTTGGGGGGGGGGGGATCTGCAAAATCAGCCAACACCTGTGGATCAAGGTGAAGCTAAACATCAACAAGCCAATGATGTGGAGAGCTTCTTTGGTAATGGATGAAGATGACAAGCCCCTATGGTGCCCTATAGTGTATGAATTTCTCTCAGAGTTCTGTTACAATTGTTGCATCATAGGACATATAGAAAAATCATGTGTATCAGAGCTGGCGGGGGTGTGGGGGGGGGGAGTGCAGCAGTACATGGATAAGGGGCATGTGGCCCTGGTGGAAAGTGGCTCTTGGTTAATTGGTAGTAGTGGATTAGTGGATATAGGAAGCAGGGAGTTCCACACTAGGCGCTATGGTTCAACAAAAAGTGACTCCTTGAGAAAGAGGGAGATAGGACTGGTGCGTATGGAGGAGAGAACATGGACCAGGAGGTGAATAGGTGATGAGCTTCCTAAAGAGGTTTGTGCCCCCGCCCCCCGCATAGAAGGGAAAACCAAAGAAGTCGGCGCACCTAAATCTAGAGAAATCTATGAGTGGCGATCAAACAAAAGAGGAGGTGCTTCTAAGGTCTCCAAACATATGTTTTAAAGTTGAACATATGTTTTAAAGTTATTTCTGCTTTAGTCCACCTCACATTAGAGCCTTAGATATCAAAACTGATGTGCTAAAGTTTTTAGAGTTCTAAAGTTATAAGAAGAGACCCAAAGACGCCCTAAGCCTACTCATTAACTAGTAGGTTGCATCCCTAGGATTTATCACTGGGAATGAAATAACTGAATTTCTATTGGTCCATTTGCTTCTTCAATGGATTGCATCGTTAACAGTTTCAAGGTTCCAGCAAATAAGCATGCGAGACTTGCTCACATGCATCCAGCAGGGCAATTACTTCGGATATTTCACTCAGCTCAAAGCTAGCACAAGCACCGTATCATTTCAAAGTTGAGTCAGTGTCGGCCGACTCCCATTTTAAAACCCAGAAGTCGTTACATCCGTGGACATACAGAAAATCTGGTTAGAAGGTAAATAACACAGTGCTGCATGCGCTTTCTGATTCTTTGTCTCGCTACATCCATAAAAAACCAATACAAACACATGGCAAAAAAAATTACGATACATTTTCAAACACTTGTTTTGGTGAAAGAATGAACAACAATTTAACCAAACGTCTTCAGCAACAACAATTTAACCAAACGTCTTCAGCAACACATCTGCACAATAAGAAACTTCACATTTATCTAGCATGGAAATTCAGAATGGCTATACTAACTCTAACTTAAGACTAACTTCAGATACCTATAGTTTAACATATCCAAAATGCAGGGACATCTGAACATTAACAAAAGTGCTCTTTCTTTAGCGCTATGTACTATTAGGTCTCTGATGCATCAATATATAGTAAATGGGTCGGCACCAGGTAGATTTAGCTTGAACAAGCTTATCAAGAAGGTGGCCTGAACTACATAGCGTGGTACTTTAGCCTGAATTACAGATAAAGACAACATAGTTGTTCTGCTTTAGTTGATTGGACCTTCACCTTAAATTGGTCCATCCTCATGCATAGCCTTCTATCCGATGAACTGAAACCCTTCACATATACGAAAGGCATGCCATAAGTCGAGGAGCATAAAAAAAAAATACATGAGAAACATAAAGAAAATGGTAACAATATTTAGACAGGAATAGACTTCTGCACATAAGAAAATAACCAAGCAGCAGAATAAAACAATTTGTCCCAAGGCTTGACAGAAATTTATGTATATCATCACCACTTAAATAAATAAGTTACAAAATAATAGTATTAGTACTATATTTTCACAACACATTATACATTGAAAACAACAACAAAATAATGGTTGTGCTGTTCTGCAGTGACAGAAAGTTCCTGTTGAAGTGGTACCGATTTCTCAAAAAAAGGAACTTGCAGCACTCAGTAGGCAAAGGAAATTACATCAATGTAAAATTCTCATTTAAAAAACAATTTTGTATTCTGCCATGACATTTCATCTATTAAATACTCACGTAAAAGATAATGGTCCTCTTTTTAATTATGAATTTGACAGGAAGAAAAATGGAACGATATGATTGAACTTACTTTACTGCAATACAGCGTTCTTAGTTGGTGGTGATGATAAGATAAAGAAACAAAATGTACCAAATGATTATCACGAAGCAAAAGAAAAAAATAACGGGAATAAAAAGCAAGAATTTGTGCTTTGCTCTGAAGCAATAAGCAAGATGACACCATGGTTCAGAACTAAAACTATAAATCCAGAAACTTCCATTCATATAATTTGGAAGCATACTGTAAATATAAGGAAAATGTGACAGTAATTTCAGTTAACTTACATATGTTAAGTTGTTTACTAAGAAACATCAAAACATTGTGAACTCTGTCATCAAACACTTCACATTTGACTTCAAGCATCTTAAGGTGTTGCGATATTGCCGCTGACATCTCCAATGCTTAATTTTCTGCAGCTCAGTTTAATCTTCACTTTATGTTTAGGTCCCTGTGGTAAATACAGTCATTTTTCCAAGATCAATCAACAAACTAGAATTATAATTTGTTCTAGTTTCTACAACGCAGAAGTTGCATTTGAAATTATTTACCTTTGAATATAGTTGAAGAGTGAGCTTCTCTAACACTGGTGAAAGTTTGAGGAAGCAAGCTAGGGCACTGAAATCAGCAGGCACGCACCAGAATTCATCAAGTTGCAAAGACTTCAATTTGTTGAAACTAGAGAAAAATTTTAAATCCCTTCTGAAAATAAACTAGACAATGCAAACAAAGAAACATCAGTAAATCTAAATATAGGCTGTAGGAAAGAACATTATGACTCAGTGTGTAAGAATACCGTTTCATTTTCAGGAGTTATAAGCAACTCGGTTTCAGGAGAAATAAGCACCAGCTTCTCAACCTCCGATAAACATTGCAAGAAAATATTTTGGTTCATGCGAGAATTAGAGTCAAGGGGAACCAGATCAAAAACGTGGATTTTGACAACTGCTGTTAGTAAGGAAGGCATCCTCTGAAGCAATGGGATCTTGCCATCACAGACTTGAAGCCATATTGAAGCAAGATTCGGGGCACACATACGCAAGCGCCGTTCATCACAAAAATAGCAATTCTTGATGGTTAGACTCTTGAGGGATTCTGACAAGATGAGTTTAGGACCCGCTATATAACAGTAAACAATCTCAAGGTCTTCCAAAAATGGGCAGCAGGAGAAGTCAAGGAATTGGGGAACCATTTCGTTGAAGTTTTCAAGCTTTAGCTTCTTCAAGTATTGGGAGATAAAGAAAGCTGGGATGGCCATCTCGAGGACTAACGTACTGAAAGTTATCGCCCACAAAGATGAACTGGAGCACCCGGACTCTGCATTGGAGAGCTATACGCATCCAAAGCAGGATTCAGCTCATGGCGAAATTTGTATGCTCGTCGAGATGGAAACGGAAATCGCAGGTGTCGAGCGGCGTGCCTCTGCGGAGGCGCAGGCGCAGCAGATTATCCACGAACTCCTGAATCTCCTTCACGGACCGTGGTTCCTCCATTCCGCCGCACACGAAGCGCAGGACGGTGGTGGACTTCCACAAATGGTGCCAGCGCTTGGCAAGCACGCAAGTCCGCACGGCGTCCTGCGCCGGCAGGAAGGACAGTATGTGCTGCAGTACGCCATCCGGGAGGTTGCTGATGTCATCGCGGCCGCCAACTGGAGCTGCGGCGGCGCGGGCGCAATTTTTAGCGTTTTCTGTGGAAGCATCCTGCCGGTCGTCCAATCGAGGATGCCACCAGTAAAAGAACGAAAAGGTTAGCCACATCGAAACAGCTAGCAGATCGATCCGCGGAGGAAGACGAGGGAGGAGATGGATACGCATCTGATAAGGAGAGAGGCGGCGCGGGGGCGGGGATGGTGGCCGCCCAAGACGATTCGCTTCCGCTCGGCTCTGCCCCCTATCCCCTCATCTCTCCAAGGGGCCGGCGGCGGCGGCGGCCCCCAAATTGTGAGAAGCAGCTAGGGCGGCCCGAGAGGCGGGCTGCTTGCCAGCTTAGATCGGTGGCGGCTCAGGCGTAGGGCGGCTTGCGGTTTGCTGGAGCAGTGCGAGGCGGGTCGGTCTCCGGCATGGGGGTAACGGTGGCCCGGCGGGCGCAAGAGCGGCAGCGGCGGCGAGCAAGCTCACAGTCGGAAACAGCACTTTCGAGCTTCTATTTCCACTGTGTCCATACACACTACCTCCGTCCTAACTAAAAATAAAAATCTGAAGCTTGATCAAATTTCCGAAAATCAGACCCTCAACGACTCTGAGCGGTCACTGCGTGCCGATTGGAAACACAAGTGTCTGGGCCTATCATCTCTGGAACGCACTCCGTGCGGCAGAAGGCGCGGATCCACTGCTTGGCTGATGGGGATGCAAACACGAAGTTCTTCCACATCATCGCCAGAGGGCGACGACGAAAGAATACCATTACAAGGCTCAGGATCAATGGGGCGTTCTCCTCCGCGCACGATGAGATGGCTGACGCTCTCGCAGCGCACTTCCGCTCAGCCTCGGGGACCATAGTCACAGAATTCGGGGTCGGAGCCGCGAACCACGCACCAGGTTCGACGACCCAATTCGCGGTATGGGGACGAAGCGGGTCGACGACCCAATCGATGAAGAGTCGCGCACCGTTGCATCAGGGCTTCGAGAAGGTGCGAGACCAAGTCCGAGATTGGGTCGCGTCCCCATTGCCGCATGGTTCGAAGACAGCGAGATGCAAATTGGGAAGAAAAACTTACGGAT
>DXKC01031643.1:0-10274 GCA_031170775.1 Cymbopogon citratus
CTGGTTGTACTTGTACAACCTGTATTACGGTGATCTCAACTGTTCATATGCACTTATTTTGTATATACCGTAGATTTTTAGCGATGACAAGTTCCTACTCCTCCAGATAGAATTATGATCATTAGATAGTATATTATTTGATCATGAACTTAATTATATCAAGTTTGTATTACAATAGTTAAAATTATTTACCAAATTATATTGGTCAAAGATTGTGAAGTATATAAATCTTGTTTTGATGAACTGGACCGAAGGGAGATGTTTTTTGTACAACATAATTAACACACTGGCCAAAAATTGACTGCCCATTGGGAGTAGCCGAAATATAATAAATGTATTATGAACACATCTGATGATCATATCCTTTCACCAAGATCTTAAGATTGTTGACCATCAATCTACCAGCAGGTAGCATCTGAAATATTTGCCAAGAAAAGCATCATGCAGCACGTCGTCCTAGAGACAAAAATAATTGCTACTCTAGAGTTTGAAATTTGTCAAAAGAACGCTACTGTGACCAACTTTTCACAGTGTGTCCGGAAGCTTCTATCCATACATCCACACCATAGAAATAGATAGGCACTATAGAAAAGGGGCGTTTTAGTAATTCACACCTAGCATTGATTTGGTTAGACGAAGGAAGTAGGTAGGACAGGAAATGACCCAATGTTTATAGTTTAGGTAAATACATCTTCATCATGTACTCTTAGTATAATAGCCATCATATATTTCGGCTCTAACCAAGCGTGTCTGCGTTTTTCAAATTGTAGATCGCTTGACTTTTTTTATCCTAAGTTTAACCACGTTTTATTAAAAAATTATTCAATATCATTTCTTTTATGGTGGCTTGCTTTATTAACAAATGATCCTCAAGAATGACCTAATTTCACTAAGTTTATTTAAATTTTTTTTTAAATAAAATGAGTGATCAAACTTGGATCAAAAAAGTCAAACGAACTATAATTTAGAACGGAGGAGTATATACCTAATTCCCATTTCTAACGCAAGTGGATCCACAAAAGTACAAAACACTTCCATGATACGAGGGTCAGAAGTCACATTTTAGTTTTCAACGGTCCAAAAAATGTTGTTATTTGTCTGAATGTTTCCCATCAAATTTTAGAGGGGGAAGAGGACCCAGCCAAATCGTTTGCCGCAAAAAACACGTAACAAACACTGGGCTTGTATGCATGCAGCCCAGTGAACGAGTAGCCCATATTAGTTCCATTGATGGGCCTTTCGTCAGTATATATGGGCTTAAACCAGTTGCATCTTCTGCTGCCCTGAGAAGTGAGGAGTAGAGCCGGCCCGGCCCGCCCGAAGGTTTTACACACATGGATGGAATGGGCCGACGTGCCTCCGGTTCTGAAATCCACAATAGATGTTGTCAGAAAACTTGCAGAGTAATTGGCGACATTTGCTCTGCACTCGGCATTTCAGAATTCGAGAACTTCTTTGAGCCTTCAGAATTTGGTGCACATCATATCCAGTACACAGGCAATTCTAAAAAAGAATCAAGAGGAGGTTAAAAGACAATATGAACCTTCAAACTTCAGTGCCCTGCATTGCAGTGCTCTATTGTTTGGATGCAATGCTATCCACCTCAATACGTGTGTGTTGGAGTGGACTAAATTGGAAAATGGTTTTGATTTCCACTCCACACTTGTGGATTGAGGTAAATACAATACAACTACCTCAAACAAAGCTCTCAGTGAAGAAGTGCAAATGTACAATGATCCATATAGCTTCTGCTTCTGCAGCGTGCACTATGGCGTGTGACTGTGTTTCCATCCATAGCTGCATGCTGCCTACAACTAGAAGCATGCACTAGAGCGTATCTGCTTTCTTGGAGCAACAAGGTCCTATTATTATTTGGTTGCTTGCCAGTGCCAGACAAGTTTGCCTAGCTAGCCAGGTCAGGTAGCAATCCAAGCCATTTGTGTCTGGTGGCTAGCTGTTGCATGTTAGAACATTCCAGCGACATGACCATGGTTAGGCTTTGGCCTTTGTGATCAAGTTTCTCGCTCAGTGTTTGGCCAATCTCATATTATGTGTGTATGTGAAGCTAAAAGCCTAGAAGTGTCTGTGTTTTGTGTTTTCCGGAGCAAAAGAATAGTGCCCGGCCGGTCGTACCAACATGACACTTGACAGCAAGCACCTGGACAAAAATCATGGTGTCTGTCAGTCACAGACATGGCAGCACGAGCAACAAACCAAACCACCTTTCTGATTCTGAAGAAACAACCAAAATGCCTAGGCTGCTGGCTGCTGCGACTGCACCTAGCTAAGGTGGGTGAAGATTGAAGAACGAGCTGGTGTGCTTCACTTCACAGAAAGAGGTTGAGCTGATGTGACAATGACAGTGACACCACCCTGGGGGGGCTCGGCTTCGGCCTTCGGCTGCAGCGATGAGGGACAGGAACCGGCAACAGAAACGATTCGTCACGAGTGCATTTCCTTCCGGTGGTTACAACGGCACTGTCATCTAGTAGCAAGGACCTCTTCTAGCCTCTGGCGAGGACGTAGATACTCAGTGGGCATCGAGTATCGGCCATCGTCTCTTGTGATGATGATGATGATAGACTGATGCCTCTGGTCAAGATCATGGGCAGTAAGAACAATGTACAGTAGTAGTGCAGTGGCATCTGGAGTTCTGGACTCCTGGGGCCATGGTGGTGATATATCATTTTTTTTAGACGACATCTTTCGGCGCATTTCTCGTTATTAAGCAGGAGAGAGTTTTAAACAAGTACAACACGGGGGTAGCAACCCAAGATTACCAAAGCCCACACAACCTAGCTACTGGATAACAAATAAGGGTTACTTTTTTTTTTTTTACGATGGCCACACTGCAATGCAAAGATACATCAACAGCCAGCTTCCAACAACACCGATCGAGGGAATACATTTGGCAGCCATGACAGAATATATTGCAGCAGCCACTCATCACCAAACCTTGTACCAGCTGCTGCATATATGCTTACAACAGGGCACATCAACAAAGACAGAATTGCAAGCCAATTAGCACCTGCCTGTATGTATGTGAAACACCTTGTCCCGATCCTAAGCAACGCAAATGAATCAAATCAGATCAACACCAAACAAATCGAACAAATACACACAGCTGGTCCCTCCTTGGATATATGCTCCTTTGGGGGAGAAGCATATCTAATCTTGACACACACCACATTCTTTATGGGGAAAATCAATGAGTGCGACAAATGCCAACAATAAACTAAAAAGCTTCAGCCGGAATAATGGCATAGAAGAGACTGTACACCGAATGAGGAGGATTTAGGAGGAGTTCACAAGTCCAGCTCACTAGAACATTCCTCTTCCCTTCAAGGCAGGCAAAGCACACAAGAGACAGCTAACGATTGGCAACACCTCACCTTCTGCTATTATTTCTTTCGCTTTCCTTTGATAAACAATGGGTACCGATTTTTACAGGCTACAATCAAAGAATGCAAGAACCCAACGACCACCAACCCCCAGCCGAGCTCACCAACCTAGCATTTTCCTATATATACATGGCAGTATAACAGGTATCTTGACTTTATACCTCCAAGAAAAAATTAAGACAGACCTGCAAGTTAGCCTAACCTCTCACCATGTCAGCCCCTAAGCACCCCCATATCCTTACTCACTTCTGCTACACTTCAAGCCTGACTCGCGTTTTGATCGGCTTTAGCTTCACCCCCATGCTCTCAGGTGACAGGAGATCCGGCGATATACAGAACGGGCTCAGGGGGCTACGCGGGCTGCAGTCCAGCTGGGTAGGCCTGTAGAGTCCATATCCCATGAAGAAGTACTCCATTGGTATAAGCATTGCGTGTGGTTGCTCCTCAGTTACGAGTGATCCGCACGCTTGGACCTGCAATGCATGCCGATTGTGTTTAGAAACAAGTGATATTTAGATGTTAGAGAGCGTTGAGGTACAGGTAAACATGTAGATGATTGTTAGTTACCTCAACAAGAGCACAATATCTCCTGTCGAGCTTTGATGTCATGTGAACAGCCTCGGTGTGAAACTGAGAGTTCTCGCCAACAAAAATCAGGGTTCTACACTGAAGCAGCTTTAGCTGTTCAGTCAAGTCATATCTCCTGAAAATCAATTCAAAGCAATTAGGTATGGTAACTTCCCCTCAATGCGGTATCGAGTTTTTCCACTGCATAATCATCATAATATACAGGTGCAAAATGTGTACGTACTCATTCATTGTCTGTACAAAGCGCCATACATTCATGCTCTGCCGCTGATCTAGCAACTACAAGATGTAACACAAGATGTCAACAATTAATATTATTATTAAAATAAAATCAGAAGAAGTAAATAAAGTGAAGGTTCTGTGGTACTTACGCTTTTACAAGCCTGCACTATGTCTGATTCTGGTAATTCAGAGAATCCTCGCACTTCCTAAGGAGTACAAGATATCATAAGAAAATATTCAAGATCAACAAAAGAAATGCAAGTTGGATAAAATCAAAATAACTCATCTACCTTGCTGAAGTACCGCTGAAGTAGGCACTCCTTCACCAACCCACACATCCCATAGTAATACAGCAGATTGGATGTCACCTGAGAATATTATTGTGTTAATAGAGTCATATGCTTTTGATAATAAATATGTAAATCAGAGGGTCATGGAATCATTTGCAGCAAAGCTACCTTACTGTATAACCACTCGGTCCAAGTGGGGCCTTTACATAGAGGTGAAACAAGGATAAGACCTAGTACCCGCTCCCTATACTTTGCCTGAAAAAAAAAGAATTCAATAAAACAATATGGACAGGCAACAAATAATTAAATATAGCACACTAATTCTGAAGAAGCACATACCGCAAACAGAGTTAGAATGTAGGCACCTGCAGTGACACCAAAGCACATAACAGAGCCTAATCTGGAAGGAGCAAATTAAACCAGACAACATAAGATTACTCCAATCATTTGATATTCTTTTCAGAATTATGAGATAATTTCATGAAGGATTACCCAAAGAAATCGAGGACATCTGCAACCTGATCTGCCAAGTCGTCAACAGATGGTATAGGAGCATTTGGCGAAATTGGAGCAGCTCCTAACTGCATGGTTCTCAAATGAATGAAAAGGGCACTGGTAAGGCCATAGAACTACAAAAGCATAGTAACATTATGAACAAGCACATGTTTTATTTCTAATATAATATTACCTCATGTCCTGGGGGGCTAATATGGTAAATGCAAAAATTATGAAGCAGCAGTGAAGCAGCTTCAGGACAGAACAATAGTCCTTGGAAGCAGGACATATCTGACAAGATATAACAAGGAGAAGAGTGTTTATAAATTGCTGGAAAAAATTGCAGGGAGAACTGGTATACTTTAAATGAATGGCAGTACTTACGGTTTAAAGCAATATCGGGATAAGTAACAAGGGCAGGCTTGTCATGGTCACCATACACTGCAACAGATATAGGTCCATGACTCGTTTGTATATGGTGTTCCTGAATAGATAAGAAGTAAAACATGTCAAAAAAAGGGAAAAAGATAGTGAAAATTCCTAAAGGAAACTTCATCCAGAAGGAAGATTGAAATTTCCCACATTGCAATTTACACAAGAAAATACAAAACAACTATTGTTTACAGTTGTAGGCATGCATCCACTGATGCTGGCAGAAGACATTTCTATCAAATCATCTATTGTTTGAGCCAAGTACGTAAATGCACCATATGGCAGTCTATTGAAGACGTGGTTGTAGATTATACCATGACCAGCACCAGCAGTGCATCAATCAAAGTAAAGCTATTTAAATCCATATAATGTTTAACAGTTAGGCCGTCATGCACTTTCTGTGTCCACAGTTCATACTACAACTAAGCTGTCAGTGGAAGCTGTGGTACAGCCCAGAAACACCATGCAAAGAGAAATGGTCCTCTAAACCCGGTCAAGAAAGAAATTAGGTGACTACTTCCAATACTTCTTTCAGGGGAGCAAACTTGGCAGTCCTCCACTGACGCTTCAGCCTTGAAGGCAAGTATTTCTCCCAAATGACGCAAAGGTGATGACTTCATGATGGAAGGATCTCTGTTTTCTGTATATAATACTAAAAGGCTGACAAGATGCTAGCAAAAGAGAAGGAGATTATAATAGTTTCATTATGATGACGAGGTTGTGCTAAAGTGATGGTTCCACAACCGTTGCCTTCTAGGACAGCAAAGAGAAGTGGTACAGAACATAATTCGAACTACCAGATGATTCCTCCACCATAACACAAGCAACATAACTTGATTTGTCAAGAGAAGAATATGCCAAGGCCAACACAAATTATAGTTGCTTTCTGTCACAGGATGAGCCGATTGCCACATAAATATTGTACCGAGGAATGGTTTGACTGCCAGCTCACAAGCATACCATTGATGCAAGTTAAAGAAATTCACATCGAAAGGGACTTGTAAACTACACTAAATTTTTTTCACCCCGTGTAATCAGGCACTAGTCCACAGTCAAAGAGGAACATCTGTCCAAACTGCATGTAGTCTTCCTACGGCAAACGAGTTTCAGGTAACTTTTATATATTAAAAATAACCAACAGCAAAACAAAATTCACGCACTCTTTTTTGTGATGATGAAATACATTAAGTGGCCAATTTCCACCGATTAAGGAATTCGTCCAGAAATAAAGAAACCACTCCACGGGAGAAGCACCAAACGAGCCCAACCAAACAAATAAAGAACTAGGCAGTTTAGGAACCCCTGCTGAAACAGGAGGTAGTACAAGAAAAGTGGTGGTTAGGACACCGAAGCAGCACGCAAGAGCCGTCTAGCGCTAAAATCGTGTGATCATCAAGGTGCATAAGACAAGCGAATTGAGGAGCTAGATTACGTCAGCTAGCTAGGCAGCCAGGTTGGGGCGAGGACCGGAAACAGGCAGGCAAGAACCGTCAGTTCCGATGGGCAGCGGAGGACGTTACGTAGGCAGACGAAGACCGCCGGAGACGCGGCGGCGAGGAATCCGCCATGTCGCAGCTAAAAGGTAGGCTGCTGCTGCTACTGCTTCAGCAGCCGACGAAATGCAGCTTCAGGAATCGCGGGTCGCAAGAGCAAGAATACACGGCGCGGCCTGCTGTTTTACAGGGCCATAGTAAAAAGAAAAAAAGAAAAGAAAAAAAAGATGAATTCTATCCGGACTTGGGACTTCGTAATCCGAGTGGATAAGGGGCGGGAATCGATATCCATGAGCAAGAACGCAACAAACCGAACTGACCAAATGCAGCAACAGAAACGGAAACGCAATGCAACCCAGGAAATCCGATTACGAGAAGGGGCAACGAAATTCAAGGGCCCAATCAATCCCTCGTCTACCCCAAACCACCAGTAGATACCACCAAGCTGGCATCTTTTCAACACCCGGAGGGTCCGAGACGCAGCGCCAGCAGCAAGAACAAGAGAAAAAAAATATTCATGAGAGCTGGAACAGAACAGCCGAGAAACAAAGAATCGGGGAGGAGGAGGAAGACGGACCTTGCCGCCGAAGGAGATGCGCTCGACGTCGACGGACACGACGGAGCCGCCGGAGTCCCCCATCTCGGGCGCGGGCCGTCCGCACCCCCCGCTCGGACGCCGGCCGCAGAGGAGGAGAGATGGCTGGCCCGGCCTGCTCTGCTCAGGCTCAGGCCCGGCCGCTCCTCTCCCTCCCTATAAATTGCCTCGCCTCGTGCGCCCCTCCCTCCCCGGCTTCCTCGCCTGCGTTGCCGTCGCTTATAAACGACGGAAGGAAGGAGGAGGAGGAGCAGGCGGGCGGGCGCACGGTTCCTCTCTCTCTTCTCTCTCCTCGGCGCCCAGCCCACCTCCCTCTTTGGTGAAGGGCGGAGGACTTGCCTTTCGCCGTCCTATATTCGCTCCGCCATTCCTGCACTTCCCTATTATTGCAGCGCAGCCCCTCCCCGTTGCAGTGTGGTGTGGATTTGATTACTCGCTCCATTTGGCATGTCAATCAACGGACGGGTAAAACAGTCCACCGTATGTATGACTTAGGTCCATGGGATGTCAAAGGATGGTAAGTGATTAATCCATGAAAAGAAATTGGATGGGGAACAAAATTAGCTACTTGTGATTAGTAATAGAGAAGAATGGTAAGTGATTAATCCATGGAAAAAAAAGGGATAGTGAACTCACCCACCACCTATGGCGGTTAATAAGGCCGCGCCGGCGTTAGGGTTCGGGATTCCGGGGGTGGAGGGTTCCATAGTTGCCGGCTTAGAAGGGAATTTTCAGAGAGTCCGCCAAACCAGCATTAGTGGTGATTGAGGCGGGCGATGGAGCAGTGGGAGAGGTTGGTTGTGTGGTGCAGGCACTAGGGATATAAGCCAAGGAGGAGTCAAGGATATATTAGCATGGCAGGAGAGGCGGCAATGCGCCGCCTTTGCCTAGGAAGTGTCGGAGTAGCTGAGGAGGGGAACCTTTCATCCGATCTAAATGAGAAGAGGCTCGGGTTTGGAATGATCGTGGTCAAGGGCGGTGGCGGTGGGGCTAGGCGGTGTATGAGTGTAAGGGAATAAGAGAGAAGGTGTGCGGAAGCAGGAAGAGGAGAAAGCTTGCGAACCAAGTCATCTTGGTTGGCGCATGCGGACGATAGTGCAACCCTAGGAGAATATATAATATTTTCTTGGGGCTGTATTTTTACATATTTGTACTTTAAATAAAAATAAACAATAAAAGTAAGTGGCGTTTAGGCTTTCTTCGGGGAGGGACTTGGGGGTGGCTTCAGTACTATAACTACATTATAACCCAAATAGATTGTAGCTGCGCCAAATAACCTCTTAGTAATCTTTTTTTTGCAACCCAAATTTCTCTTGTTAGATGTGTTAGTGTAATTCAGCACTCAAACATTTTCCCCCGCTACAAAAATATTATGGTGAGGTATCACAACGATTAAGCTTAAGTTTAGAGTTTAGAGTGACGAGGTGGCATGCTATGCTAGAGCTACAACAATATAAAAGGGTGAAAACAATGGAAAGAAACAGCTTGATACAAAATGTGGTAGGAGGCAAGGAGCCACAAGAGATGGAGAAAATGGATGAGGTGTGTGTGGATTCTTTTCTTAAACCTTGTTGCCATGGTAAAATGGCTAGATAAAATACTGTTATTAGGAAGTAGATAATACACTATTTTTCTGAAATAAGTAGAACATCATATAGTGTTTTTAGGGAAAAGCATGATAAGGCCATATTTGGATAAAAAAAACCTAATAATCAGTTGCTAATATTACTCATTATGTCCCAAAAGGCTGTTGTTTTATCTACACGAACCAGTACACATGTTTGTCCAGGTTCATAGGTAGAGCATATGAATACCAACCAACAACTACCTCACTAGTGGAACAAAACCAGCTAATATCAATCTTAGCTAGCAGGTAATGGATCCAAATATGGTCCAAAGACGCACACTTATAAGACACATGTATTTTCCCTCTAAACACAAATAAACATATACACGTGTACAGTGGACACACTCAATCACCATCGTCAATCGAACCATCCTTTGTGGACAGAATCACATGAAGTTTTCCATTGGTGGTAGTATCCTGGCAACATCATTGTTATTGACTTGGTGCAATCCCGTGAACCAATCACTCAAAGATTAGCGGGGAGATTGGAGGCTAAAACAAGCTACAAGCTCTAAGCGTCTTCTCGCAATTCAAAAATAAGCCAGGGGGTCACTTGTAATTTTCGAATCAACATTTCCCACGGTGACGACCTCAGTCCTCAGGTGTGGAAGTGCAGGCTGGAAGGAAGCACCGACGGCTCGCTCGTTTTAGGAGGGGATCTGGGCCGTTGGGGGCTCCGTTTCAACGGTCCAGATGCTGCCACGTGTTCTATGGCTCAGAAGCAGCTTTTACCAGTGACTGGTGGGGCATGGGTCATCGGGCCCACATGTCACAGAAAGGACTGCTTGCGACAACGAGCGCATTTCCCATGGTAGGCCCACCAGACGACCGTTGGCTTAGGTGTCGCTTCTGGACACGTGTCTGTTTACCATTCGCTGCAACACGCGTACGGCCCCACTCCATGGTGTCGGTAGGGAGCAGCCCGCAGGGACACGTGGGGCTCGACCTGATCATTTCTGTGGACCCACTTGTCTGTGGCGCATGGCCGGATTTGCATTAAGTGCGTGGAAATATGGGTTTGCCAATGGCAGAACCGTGATTTTATTTGCTGCTGACTGCTGTGCACGAGAAGATTTCATTTCGGAGTTGATTTGCGATAAGATTTATGGCCTCGTTTAGGAATAAATTGAG
>DXKC01031649.1:0-13059 GCA_031170775.1 Cymbopogon citratus
GTCCATCATACAGCTATCAAGAACCGTAGAAAGTACGTGTACGTATTTATTGGTAGCCTGCGGGAGCACGGACAACTCGCGGTCATGAGCTTACTCGTGATCTCCCGAAAGAAAGACGGACGAGTGGTCGATGAGCCTGAAAACTGATGAAAAGAAAAGAGAGACATGCATATCCATGTGTTGTGATGATGATGCTCGGTGCTCGCACAGACCATTCACCCTCATCGTCCGCGCAGAGGTCTGTGTGTCTCCCTCATCATCCGTGCGCACGCGTAGCTCCATGCCGACCCTGATGATTGCTGTTGAGAAAAGCTATATAGAGTTCACTGGCACATGAATGCCGTTATCGGGTTCGGCAGGGGTGTTGTGTAGGAATCGAAGGACAAACCGACAAAACCATCAGATGAACAGGGGGAAAAAGGGCGAATTTTTAGTGTATTTTACTGGGGGGTTTGAAGCCAAAATTAGAACCCGTATAGAACACGGAAATCAGTTGAGTTTTGCAGAAGAAACCATGGAGCAAAACAAAAAAAATCAGACCGAACAATGTGGGCCATGGATGCAGCCTCCAGCAGATGGTGACGGCCAACCGAGTAGCCGACGGCCGGACCCAAAACGATCCAAATGTGAAATGCCGGGAGCCTGGGATTACGTCCTGGTTGCACGTTCGCGTGCTGTGTCACCGGACGCTCGCTCGCTCAACTGCCAACCGCGCGCCAGCGCCACGCCTTCGATGATGCCGTGCCATCGCCCACCGAGCGCGGCCGAGATTCTCGGCGCCTTGGCGCCCTCGACCCGGCAGCCGGCACGAGCCGCGCGGACGCTTTCCGCCCCGCAACCCCCGAGGTTCTCGCGGGGGACACTCGGCAGTCGGCACGGCACGGCACTGGCGCGGGCAGGAACCAAGGCCGCCGAGCGCCGAGCGCGGCTCCGCACTCGCGTCGCACCGGCACCGCCGTGAACCGTGATGCGCTGTTAAAAAACCATGTAATTTCTCTACTGGTAGCTCTCTTAATCACACGCCTAGTAGGAGGCTAGGATCCCACATTAATCTCCCAACATGTGCGGCAAATTAAGGTCCACAACCCTGTCCCTGCCCCTGCCCCCATGTGCGCTGCTTGCTTACGCATCTATACAATTCCGCGGCACACGGAGATCCAAACTCACTACGCCCTGGACGTACGGACCCGTTCGTGCACCGACGACCCCATATGGTAAAAACCGAATCAATGTCGCCGCGACGTACGCGCGTGCCGCATCTACGGCCCACGCGCGCGTACAACATGCACCGTACGTACTAGTAGCTGTTGCTGAGGCATCGCCGTCGCCGTATCGTGACGTGCGTACTACGCCGGGTCCGTCCATCGGACGCGCGCGGCTACCTCGACGACATGCTGGACGTGAAGCTGCTGACGCCGTTGCTGGAGCTGCCGCTGCCGCTGCCGCTGGACCCCGACACTCCCAGCGCCGCGGGGTCCTTGCAGCTCCGCTTCAGGTGGCACTGCGTCTCCCGGCGGTCGGCGAAGGACAGGAACGCCCGGATGCTGCTGCGGCGGGAGCGGGAGATGGCGCCGTCGTCGGCCACCGCGCCCGGCGGCTGGGAGGCCACGTGGTGCGAGTACTGCCGGACCAGGAGGCAGCCGTGGATGGCCAGCGCCGCGACGCACGCCACGCCGCAGATGAGGAACAGCGCCGAGAAGCTCTGCACCTGCAGCCGTTCCGCCGGCTCCAGGGCGGTCGTGGACTGCAGCGACGACGGCCCGTTCGACAGCCACTTGTCGTGGATCCTCTGCAGGTCGCCGTTCTCCGACAGCGCCAGGATCGCCGTCGATAGGTCCACGGCCAGCTGCGAGTCCCGCGGGAACGCCTGCCAGACCAGACCAAACAATTATCAGAACAACCTGCAGGCTGCAGCAGAAACAGCTCATCGAGCTGTCTGTATGCGTGCATGAGTGGAGGTGAATCGACTCACGAAGCCCCAGCCGCTCTTGGTGAACTCGGCGCCGACGATGGCGACCTTTTCGTGCTGGAGCAGGAAGAGCTCGACGTACGGACGCTCGTCGACGATGGCCACGACGCCTCCTCTGCGAGGGCCGAGGTCTAGCTCATTCTTGTACTCGTCTGGGGTGCCCAGCGCCTTGAGCCTCGACGGGGAGACGCCCAGCTCGTGCACCAGGTAGCTCTCCGCGAAGGACCCGACCTGGAACCCGATGGGCTCGTCGCTGGCGATCAGGCTGTCGATGCCCGTGATCGGGGACGTCAGCTGCTGCACGGTGAGGATGGAGGTCAGGCTGGCGGTGTAGCTGGACTGGATGATCAGGACTACGAACAGCCAGATGATGATCACGATGCGCCCGAGCGTGCTCCTGGTGTCCTCTCCTGCGACAAATGTCCAAGATGCAGAAATGACTCCTCCTGAGCATGTTTGCGAAGTTTTGTTTTGATTCTTATGCAGAAATGTAAAGAGCTGCATTTCACTTACTGTGGGCAAAGAACAGAGTTGAGAAACTGAACCTGCAAAGAGCATGTAGCATGTTAAGTACTATGTGATATTCGACAGACAGCCAAAATCTATTCTGAAGCAGAGAAATGTTTTCAACAACCAAAATTGATCTGCTTATCCTTCTAACCCGCCTTGTAAGATGACAGTAAGCTGATGGCGAACATTAAGGAAATTAAGCAAATATAAATACATGTTAGACACTAAGGGCTCACCAGAAAACAGTAATGACCTGTTTCGCCGGAGGACCGCGAAACTCATCATTGATTCTGTGCTCGAGCAACCAAATCACTGTTCCTATGATCAGAAAGAAAATTCCTGTCACAGACCACATTCTGATGGTAAATGGCCGCAGGAAAGCCCATCCATTCGAGCTCTGTGTCTTAACAGCGGTAAGTATGACAAGCCCAGAACCGACGTATGGTTGGGTGAAATCAACAACTTTTGTCCGATTTGTGACAATAGCTACATCCCCCACAACAGCATCAAATTCCTAGAAAAAGAAAGACGACTATTAAAACATGACTCAGGGACACATACTAACTGTAAATGAAGCTTATTTCAGAAACAGAAAATAGAACTTACATTCGTCACAATTCGACTGATAAGCTCTGTGTAGCTTGGATTCTCATGGCCATTGCCAAAAGGTACAAACCTATATGTAACTGGGTATTGCAACAGGTTTATTGCAGCAGCAAACACATCAATACAGAAACCTCCCACCGTTTCAGTTTGATTGTCAACTGATACAAATTGACGGTAACTTACCCTATTGGGAACTCCAATTTTCAGCTCATTTCCATTGTTAGGGAACACCCACCCCCGGGGCCTTGCTATAATCTCACCTGGCCAGATTGCAGGGTGGAGTTCCTGATTTGCACTGACATTGAATGGTTTCTTGTATAGAGTCTCAGGAGACACAATGGACAGCCCAGAATAGTTGGACCAATAACCAATTGTACGCAAACCAGACCCTATTATGTTAACAATGTCGTATGCAGGCAGGATAAGATTACCATCTGAATCCAACTTTACAGGGCCAGTTGCACCCATGAAATTTACTTGGCGGATTTTTTCTAGTAATAGCATCCCCTCATCAAAGACGCTCAATGCGTCCAGATTCAAACTTCCTCCTGCAACTGCACGCAGTCTGGGGTCTGCAGAGAAGGAAATGTTTCCGCCACTATCGAAAAATGCATCCAACCCATGAGCAAGCATCCAGACAGTGTCATAAGCATAAAGGCCAATGGAATTGAGCAAGGTGCCGCTGCTGTCACTATCCTCCTTCACTAGTTTACTCCATTGTGAAACTAATGCCTTCTTCCTATTGGTATTTTCTGTGTGCGGACGCAATGTGAGAACACCCTGCATTGTGCTCAGTAATCCATTTCCAAGACGAGGAACTGAATCGAGGTATGCAGTGAGCCAATCTGTTGCAATCCACACATATCCACCGGATGTCATGCTAAGATTATACGCTAGTGAGAACACGTCAATTCCAGAATCATCATGTGCATGCAGTACAAAAACCCGGGACTCCATCATCGCAGCCTTGACCAGCACAGCAGCCATTTCACTCTTTTTTGCTCCTGGCCTAATTGCAGCTTTATACGAGATCTTCAATCTCCTCTTGGCAAGCTCATCATCCAAGTAGGATATGCCATTTCTTCCATAATCATCATCAATATATACGGCTGTCACCATCTTCCACGAATAGTAATCAACTAAGCTAGCTACGGCAGCCATTTGAAATTGATCACTGTGGACGGTACGCACAAAGAAAGGATACTGAAGTGGTGTCAGAGTCGGATCCGTTGCAGCAAAGGACATCAAAGGTACTTGGAGTTCATTTGCAACATGGGATATGACGTGTGCAACAACTGAAGATTGTGGGCCGATGATTGCAATTGTATCTTTCTCCATGAATTGCAAGGCTAAACAAGATAAAAGGATAAAGGGTCAGTCATAAGGCACCATCCGGATTGTATTTTTTGTAATAAGACTTGGGCACCTCCAGTCAAAAATAGTTGACGTTAAGGACAAACTATGTCAACTTTTGTTAACCGGAACAAGGAGTATGTTTTCTTGTCGCAATGGCAGAGAGGACTAGCTACAAGAGAGCAAGAGAACCGAATGGGGTACCTTGAACTATGCCGATGAAACCACTGAAGTTGGTATCTTGCATCTGAACAACTAGCTTTGTTCCCCGAAGAATACTTGGATCTTTGTTGATGTCATTGACTGCAGCAGCGATGGCAACCTTGGCAACTCTCCCATTTGTCGAATTGAATGTAAAAAGAGCTCCAATGTTTACAACACTGGGTCTCACAGAAATATTTTGTCCAAGTGCACAGGAATACAGACAGCAGAAGATGCTCAAAATATGCATGAACTTCATGTTTAGTCCTGACCCCAAAGAATAGCTGGGGTATTCTTTAAGAGCCATCCTCCTGCTCAACATCATATGTGCTGGAAGAACCAAAAGAAATTTCAAGATGATGCCTGTTCGGCAGATATTTTTGCTATCTAATGGCTCGAGTCATTCTTCAAGGAAAATCCAGTCATTTACATGAACTACAGACACAAATTACAAACAGGAACGAATATCAGGCACAAGGGGGATATATTCCACATCAACATGAATCCAGGGTTCAAGAACACAAAAGTGGACACTCATGGTGGAAAAAATCTGGGAATTCCATAAAAGGAAACAAAGAACAACTGTAAGGAAAGCACCAAAACAAACTTAAAAACAGAGTTCTGATCCAAGAAGCCGCAGAGACTAAGCAACCTCTCACCTTAAGATTTGGCCTTGAACTATCGGCATAAGAAGCAAAATTAGAACATAAACCTAAGCATGAGCTGAGATGGGTTTGACTGCAGAATTCTCTATATATGAGCTCGAGGGACAAGAAGATCAGGTACGAAGGGGACATGGGGCTATTTGGAGAAAACAACAGGGTGAATCCAAAAGCGTGGCGCATGCAGGATTCGCAAATAATTGCCCCTGGAACCTCTTCCCTTTCTGCAATTTCTTTTTGTGTGAATTGAGGCATGGTTGCTCTTACCGTTGGCTCCGGAGAAGCTTAGTTGGCAGTTGCTTCCTCTCAGACTGCACGAGATAGGTGTGAGGGGCCTGTCCGGTAGCCCGTGTGAACGAGGACAACCTCAAGTTGGCTCTGGAAGCTGCACGCCTCACTGAAATACATGCTTCAATCCGTCTGGCTGTCATCACACTTGTTGGCTCTTGTGGCTGCCATCGCACTTCTTGGCTCTTGCAGCTCAGGCACTGAATATTTTCCTAGATACTGTGGCTCCAGTTTGTCCTGTAAAGCATGATATTTGGAGTGCCGAGATATCACAATGCCAATATGTTCTAAACAGATCAGCAAGACACAGATATTTCATTTCAGAAATTCAGGTCCTCACGTCGAACATGTGACCGGGAGTAACTCAGTCGCAGCTACATTCCACGTGACCTTAAAAAAAGAGACACATACGTGAGCATATCTGGTCAAGTGGTCATATAGTACAGTAATTCCTGAGGACAAATCGAGCTTGTGTTCTTTTGGGTGGACGGACCAGGTACCTTGACAACCCCAGTCCACAAGCCTCCCCTGTAAAGGCCAACAGCAGCAACATCATCGGTGCAGCGAGATGTCACAAACAATAGCCTCCGAACACGACGTTGGTCCCGGCCATCACATCTATTATTTATTTTGAAAGAGATGAAAGAGAAATCTACAGCAAGCCTCATCAAATTCCTCCTCTTGTTCATTTGGTCTAGTCGATCACCAATTACTTCTACTTAATTTTCCTTTACTTTAATGCATCTTCACCTAATATGTATTTTATGCAACACCTGACACAAATGACAGAACGTTCCCTCGAAAGTCAAAAATACGTGAGCATTATCAAAAGCATATACGTCCAGAACAACAAATAAATAATATCGCTGTCCACCTGTTGAATCGTTTGAATAAAGCTGAAAAGATATTTCCTCTATATAATTGGCAGTCAGGCTTACATCTTATATTAGTTGTAACAGAAATAATAGTTTCCTCCTTCCAGCACAAAATTGAAGCTACAACACCCAGACATTCCTAGAGATAACACAAGGAAACCAAACTTCCAATGAGAACCACACAACCCAATGCTACCCAACAAGCCAACAGCCTAATTCTTGGAGATTAGCTGAGTTTCCTTCTCAGGCCTCCATCCGCAACCTTTTGGAAGGTGTGCTGTCGCTAGCCCCTACCACCTCAATTTTTCCATTGCCTTCTACAATAGTTTCTATGGTGCTATTGTGTTGGCCCCCAAAGGTCCAACCAGGAAAATCTGATCCTAGAAATAACGAAGTTGGCGTGGTTCTGTAGAATGCAAGGGGGACCTGTTTTATCCGCCGACGTACCTACAATTCAAAATTGAAAGGCTGGTGAATTTTCTCGAAAATTCCTAGTTATAATTAATAATGAACAGCAACAGGTAGTATGCAAACTGAGCTGTGGTTTGAACTAAGAGAGAAGTCAAAAAAAGGAGATGGTTCTACCAGACACCATCTAGCAATAGTCCATATTTATGCATAAATCAGGCAGCCTCATATCTTCTACCGCTGCATGCTAATGGCAAATGTCAAATATCTTTCACTTCCTTGGGGTTTGAAAAGAAATCTGAGGTCATGATTAATTTCTACAGTTTCCACCTGAAAATTGCTACCGCAATCAAACCTTCCCTTTCAGCCCAATAGATGGCACAAATAAAGTACTTCATGGCACACAAATCATTAGGTAAAAGCAGTGAAATTTATAGCATCTCATCCAATAATACATTAGTAGAAGGCAGACATGCATCAAAAGCGTGTTTACACCTTGAATTTGACCCACCCCCCACGCACACACACACACACACCCCAAAAAAACCCGAGTACCAGACATCACAAATACATTAACTTTCACAACCAGACAAATTCCAAGGGGAAACTAGCAAATGGCAGTACAATGCATGAGGTGAAAAGTACTAAGGTAGTGAAGGTGTACCTCATCCCTGAAAACAGTTGCATAGGAACCTGAACTGAAGTCAGTTATTTTCATCTCAGTAGTTTTGGCCCGGACAGTGAGATCCTCCTCAAGTGACGCGACAAATCTAAGAGTACCACAAGAAAATGAGCACACGACAAAGGAAACTGCATAGTGATCAGGACAGGAAGTCACATTCCTATACCTAGAAACTGCAGGAGAGTAATGATGGCGGAGCGTGTCTATTTCCCACAAAGAACTTCCTGTAGCACACAGACAAATATAACACATGATACAGAGGAATGAGTTCACAAGAAAAATCATAAGTGAATGTGTTATTGGCATAAATATGTAAACATGCAAGCATATCAACTTGCAGTTGCATCGCTGTAATTTATAACTTGTCATTATCTAACCATCGCTGATAAATCATAATGTATAACCGTCATTTAGTTTGGTCCAAAGATGTCATGTCAGATGGCATAAAATCAATCAAGGGTCAATTCATTTAAGTTCCCACCAGTTTTCAGCTGTTCACTGATTGCAGAGTTAGTTGATGGCACCTTAAGATATTTGCATCAAAGAACCTCGACATGTCATCACAATATGGATATTTTATAGCATAGGGCATAAACAGTGCTGGAAGTCTTAAAAAAAAAGGGGGGGTGCAAGAAAGAGAATTTATAGCAGTCCACCAATAAAGTTCTAAATACTATTCATACAATACCAATTTTGATAGTAAACATGTTTCTTCTTTTTAGTCAAAATAATGAATCAAAAGACACAAAATTACATCAGCATCGTAAAAGCAATGAGTCAAAAGAATGAAGCCACAATTCTTCTTTTAAGAAAAGTATAGTTCTATAATTAATTTTCAAGTAGGTTAATTAGGTCAGTATACCCAAAAAAAGGGGGAAAAGAGATGAAGTTCACAGTTCTAATGGTTTCCATTTCAGAGTTACAATTCTTCCTATTTCAGTCTCATTATCGTGAAATCCTCAATCTAACCAGCAAGTTAAAAAAACCTTGGGAATTGACAGTAGTGTAACTTGAGCTCAAAGAAAGATTTTTAGGTGATAGCTTGTCACTCAGGACTGCAAGGAAAAAAAACCGAAGAAAAACAAAAGGATTGGATAACATCTGATTAACATGATGAAATACTTACGCATTGCACCAGACTTTGCAGGGTCTGCCTCATTATTGTTAAAAGGATCAACACCAATCTTCTTAGATTGACTAGCTTCTCCAGTGGCATTGCTATCACTCTCATCAACCTCCTGAAAGGAATTCCATAGCATAAAACTTAGCTTGTGAAACAACAAAAGGAAGATTGCATGGCGGAATATGTTACTAATGTAAAAATCTGCCCAGTGGACAGTGGGTGTATGCGTCCTACACATCCAATATAACTATAAAAAATGGTGTAGCAAGTAGCATACCCAATGGACCAAGAAATTAACTGACGGATGTCTCCGCAGCAGATTATGAATTAAAGCAATAATAATAAGAGCTCCAGCTGGAGGAACTGAAAGAGCAAGTCTACTCAATCTTTTTGCAAATGCAGCAGCAAGATATGCAGGAAGATAAGAAGATTTCAGGCATGTGTCAAGAAGCTGCGAGAAAACAAGTCAAATGTCAGAAGATAGCCATAAACTAAATGGTAAATAAGATAATAAAGCTTACAGAAAAGTAAAAATAAAATCTATTTCAAGATTTAGCAGCATGTATTGTGGATTTGCTCCTCTTAAAGTCTTAATCATAAGTGTTGTCCACAATTAGGCCAGCAGTGGACACAAACTCAAAGGTGTTGCTCACAGTTTTCAAGCATCAGGATTAACTAATAAACTACAAGTTTAGCCTACTATCATAGGTAACTTGCACATAGGCAATTCTTTGTGCCAGCTTAGAGTCCGCATTAACATGGCCATGATTGTTCCAAATGAAAAATAGTTCTGGACAAAGATGGCAAACTATCACTGTAGGCCTGAATGAGATGCTGTGGAGCAGCATTTAGAAAATATATGAAGTTGTGGATGGCTGCAGGCCTTGACATTTTTCCCATAGTGGAACTTTATGATATTTTTCAGCACACAGAAGTTGTTTCATCATATAAAAATGGGTGATCTACCATACTCAGAGAGGCACAATAATGTGGCAGTCAAAACTTTTTTTTCACTTACTTGCAAGAACACTGACCGGTGTTTTGCCATGAAAACAGCAGGAGTCAGTAGTGCATAAAGCTTTTCATAGAATTTTGGATACTCCAGACCGTGTTGTGTCATAAGAATGAAAAGGCCACTTAAAGCCATCACACTGATAACACCACCAATATCATATGATCTAGTCAAGAAATCACTGCAGCAGGAAAAAAAAGAGTTACACATATGAGAAGATTTTGTGCAATGTTGAACTGATATGCAAATAATACGGAAATGGAATGACCTACCATAAGATGGAAGGGTTTGACATTGAAGGAATGACATTTTGATGAATTGAAGCAAGTACCTGCAAGGCCCTAAAAACAATGAAGGCAGGAAACCATAGCCAACAATGAAGCACCTAACTACCGCAAAATAAAGTGAGCTTTCGAAATGCAGATTAGTGAAAGCAGACAATAAATATTTCATCTTCCTACGTACTTATATTGTTAATTTGTTACCATACCACAATGTGCTAGACTGCACATAGGATTAGAAAATCATTGCTGCAAGGGCTCATAATTCAGGTACAACAGTAACCATAGTTATGTCTTTCAGGGCAAGAACAGCTTTACCTCCTTGTACACATCAAGTGGTAGTGGTAACTTGAGAAAAGACAGCCATGCTTTGGTGAACTTCAATTTTAGTTTTTTCTTGATGTAAGTTGAAGTGTCCTAAACAATTCCATCAGTTAATACCAAGAAAATTTGAGCTTAAGCTCAAAAAACGCCAGTTTATTTGTGGTATATATGATGAAGTACCTTGGAAGAGTCCTTTTCTCCTTTAGAAGACAGTCCTTCATCAGAAGTACAAAACCGAAAGGCAAGAGTAAGAACACTAATAACATCTTAGCGCATATACATACGTGGGCTCATAAAAGCATAACATTAAAGCCATTGATAATTTAAATGAGAGTAATTTTGTAGGTTCACAGGAATACATGAAACTACTATTGTAAATGAGAGAGGAAAGTTTAGAGTACCAACAACAATAAAATACTCACCAACAGTACTCCACATATCAAATGATGATTCCTTTTGAAAATCCATCGAAGGAACATGCGCCAAAAGATTGTACATGTTGTGTACAAAAATACTACTTCTGTTATGTAAGGAGAAGAACATCATAAGACATTAAAACTATAAAACTTTGAAGATGTTCAAAGGCATCAAATATAGCAACAGCCACATGGGTTCCTGTCTTTCAGCTGACAAGTAAGACAATGCATTGTTTCCAAAAAAAAAAAGGCAAAACAATGCATGATTATGCTTTAAATAATCCACAACAATGACCATAACCTATGGATTGACTTTCCAGAGCCACAAACTATAAGACCACAAGGTACAAACCGTGGCTAAATGGCTAGAATGCACAAGCACCGGATGAAATGGGCGTACCCAGTGCCGTAGGCTCCCGCACCGGGGAAGGGAAAATAGCCAACAACCTTTCCCGCACAAATGTGCAGAGGCTGGGGCTTTGAACCCTGGACCTTTTGGTCACAGGCGGTAAAGCTCTACCACTTGCACCAGGGCCGCCCTTCAAGCACAGGATGAAATACAAACAACAAATCGCCGAGAACCAAGAAGCTTACTGGAACAATAACACCAAAACAAGACTTTCCTACCCATGTTCTTTAGAAGGAAGCATGAGTTGCATGCATTTTTTGTGCGTAGGTTTGTAATAATCACTAAATTTGGCACAGGAACGCAGTTCTCTATGGTTTCATGGTGAATCCAAAGTGGGAGCTTCGCTGAAGTTGTTTCTGGAAGCATTAAACTACAGGTCTACAGCTTAAGATTTAAGACATATACCATGTAAAAGAAAGTATACCTGTTTTCTGACCCATCACTTCCATTTTGCATGGCACCTTTTCCAGATCATGAACAGAAAAACAATATGGTTACAAATTAGTATAGATGCCAAACTATGCAAGTGTTTTGATGATCAAACAAAGAAAGAACAAAAAGCAAAGACTGAAGATTACCAGTGGTTTTACTGCCCAGACTGTTGGCAATCTTGTCTAAGCTAGTGAAAGTAAAGTAACTGCAGAAGCAATGGTAGGGTGAAAATAAGTACATATATTGAGAAAAAAAATTCTGTAATACAATTGGAAATTTGAGCACATCCTACCAAACATCTGTGTATTTGAAGTACTTCGATCCAAGCAACTCTAACAATGTATCAACAGGATCAGCAGCATGAACCTGTAGAAATAATGGGAACAGATGAGTCATGAGAGCAAATCCTGGAGTAATAAACAGGAGGTACATATTTGCTAATATTGACTTGGCAGCACGTTACTTGAGTAGAAGCAAACAAATAAGAAACAAGCTCAACTCTGACACAACACAAACCTCCCCATTAATAAGGGGAAATTATACATTTCTAAGGCAAAAACCGAACATCCATAATTGAATAGAAACTCACGATAGCGTAGAGAAACTTGTGGTAAATTGCCGATTGAAACTTCCCGTCCTTCCCCAGCTTCACGAAATCCATGAGCGCATCCAGTGCTACATCCTACGAGCACAAAAGGTAAGTCACTAAGCGAAGGCCAAATTGTTTGTTGAACTACTTACTCGGCACAGCCTTGATAAGATGCTAACAACAACTTCGAAGCTCACCCTGATTGCGTCATCGCTGTGCGGAGACACACTGAGCTCCACCAGCGCGGCGACCAACTCGTCGAAGCGCTGCCGCAGCCAGGCTACAAACACGAGCTCGGGGTCGCTGCCCGCATCCGCCGCAGTGGCTGCCGCGGAGGCGGAGGGGATGGATGGGATGAGTGGCACGAAGAAGGATTGGAGCGAGATGAGCGCCTCGAGAGCGAGGTCGAGCGGCGCGGTGGGGGAGAGGAGCGCGAGGAGGGCGGGGGCGTGGTTGAGGTGGGCGCGCGAGGAAAGGAGCTCGGTTCCCAGCTTCTTCACCTCATCTAGGGTTAGGGTCCCGCCTCTGGACCGCCGCTTCTTAGAGGCAGACGCGGTCGCCGTCGGCGACGACGATTTCGCCATGGCGGGAGGGGTGGGAAGCGGCGGCGGCGGCAGGTACGGGGAGGAGGTGAGTTCTGGGGTTTATGGACGAAGGTGCGGCTTGTCACTTGTCAGTCCGGCCTGTGTACAAGCGAAGCTACGCGCGCACAGTATGAATGAAGTGGCCCAATGGAGGCCCATCTAGTGATAGCTGAAGCACGGCCAGACTACAGAATTTGGAACGCGGTATTTTCCGTAGTCCGTAGAATGACTCTTTTTTTTTTTGGGGGGGGGGGGGGGGGGGGGGGGGGGAAAAATGTAAAAAACCCCCAAAAAACCCAAAACCCAAAAAAACATTTAAAAAAAAAAAAAACCCC
>DXKC01031650.1:0-10805 GCA_031170775.1 Cymbopogon citratus
TTTTATCTTATACTCCTATAAGAACAAACCCTGCTAAGCTATTTCTCTCGACATGCAAGCTGTCCACCTCAACAGCCCACAAACACTTTCAGTTAAAGTTCACTAGCAGAAACACAATTATGATATCCAACACATTAGCTATCCACATTAGCGTGCCACGCTATCCACTAACATTAGTTGTAATAGTTAATCACTTCCTAAGAATTGCATGGATAGTTTAATCTCATTCCAAATCATAGTTTCCGCAGCAACGCGCGTGGTATCCTCCTAGTGCTCCTCTATATGGGATTGAAATATTGTTGGTTTGAGCATGGTGAACTGTATTGCATTTCATGTTACTGATGATTAATTTTGGTCAATATCCCAAATCATATGTAAAATCACAATTGCAATTCAATGCCTGGTTCAGAAAAGCCTGCTTTCCCCCCACTAATCTCACTGTTCTCGATTTTTCTCTTCATTTTGTTTGTTCTTCCTGTATGTACCTTCAGTTCTTCACTTCTCTTTCTTTTATTCTATTTCCTTGCTTTAATGTGATAAACTATAGTTAATCTGGTATGTGTACATCTATGACAGTTGAATATTCACTTGTGTTTATATGTTTGCTGTTTGTCATACCATTTTGTTTGGTTTATTTTGTATTCCACTAATAGTACAATTTTTGTTTCTTATTAAATTCATCTTGTGGAGCATGCTTGGTTCTATGAAAGTATTACAACAACTTAGCCTTTTGTCCCAAGCAAGTTGGGGTAGGCTAGTTCTATGAAAGTATTATGAATATTAATTTTCTTGAGAATATTATCCATCACCAATTAGATATATATAGGTGTATTGGGACATAACTGCTTAGAAGTTGTTCACATTTTAACCTTATTAGATAAAGGGCTGTGTATGGTGTTCCTTTTGACTCCTTTTTCTTGGATTTGTGACTATACCATTTTGTCATGAATGTAACTATGTACGCGTCTTTCTGATTAAATTTGTCTATGGTTACCAAAAGATTGCAATTCTCTGAAATTGATACGCTGTTGATGGAATTCATTGTGGTTAACCTTAATAGAAGGACATATCACATATGTTTTATTACCCAAGTATGGTAATAAGTTGTAAGGTTTAACTATGCTGTTACATCGCGAAGCCAAACAGTGACAACTTTATTAGAATAGCACTAACCACTAAGTAGAGGACTCACGGAGGACATTACTTGGGGAGAAATAGATCTAGAACAGCCTGTCCAGGGAAAAACCACGACCGGGGCTTTTAGGGTCTTCAACTTGTTTGTTAATCTTTTCTTAATCCAGTGACGATTACTGTAACCTCCATGCCCCTAACTATGCTTGAGCTTAACTTAGGCCTAGAATGGGTAACAACAACAAATCTTATCTCATGAATTGATCTTTCCCAAATGCTAACTTACCTGCCACTGTGCTTTATACTTCTAAACAATTCTCTAACACCAAGATACTATAAATAACCAATAGAACAACCGTATAATCTACCTACTGAATAATCACAGAAAATCTCATGTCCGCATGATATGAGCTACTGCTGCTATGCACCATGTAAGCCCGTAATGCTTACATGACGAGCACTCATTGTATGTTTGGTAGCCTGTGTATTATATATATTTTGGGCTGCCGTATGTATTGGGTAGGCGTCTTGTCCCCTAAGCATTTGTACTCTTTTTATACTGTCTTAGAGGCTCAATGCAAATAGTCCCACGCAATATATCCTTTCGGGTTGTACAAATGAGTGCATATATTTCTATGCCTTCCTCTAAACAACTCTGATGGATTGATGTAGTCATGTATGGTAGTTACATGTTACCCTGTTATGATGACGGAAGATGGAAGTAACAAATATTATTACATCCATGCACTTGGGAACATGAGAGTTGCTTTTTTTATGTGTTGTGCTGGCTATTATTAGTTGAATGTTAACTAGGCTTATGTGCAGTCATACCTTGGTATGAATCTTTCTATACTTTTCTGTAATCCAAATGTAGCTCATCGATCTATGTGCTTTTTGAATAATTTAATGAATATCAATTTGTGGGCAGGAAGCTGTTGGAGGTCTGCTAATGGACTTTGATGGAAATATTATTGGGATGAATTATTACCATTCTAAAGAAACTCCTTTCATTCCAAGTTTCATTGTGTCAAAGTGTTTTCTGCAATTGAAAAAATCTTGGTATGTATTTGATTATTTTTCATTGCTTAAATAAATACCAAATAAATTTGATATGCATCTGCACCTTGGTAGTTAGGACTTCAGATCACCGTTAGCTCCTTTGCTGAGATCGGTGCCTAATCGGCAGGCATGCTACATTCATGACTATCGATGTTGCTGATGGTTAGGCTGTTAGTCTAGAGTTGAAGATGGATCGGATTGGTGATGTTAGTGTGCTAGATGCAAGTGCATTGGTGTAGGAGTATACAATGTACAGCCTTACTGCCATTGTTTTCTGAAGTGAGGATTGTTATGAACTATGATTGCACAATCTTCCTACGTATTTTTGTCGGGGGGTTTTAGTTTTCTTACTTATTATAAAGGATACTTACCAATTCTCATAAAAAAACATTTTTTACTACAGTTAAAAAAGCTTTTGTTATTTAGACAATTAATTTGTTTGGAACAGATACTCTGAAGCATACAACTTTACTGATACATGCCATCATCATACCTCTAAAGAAACCTCCTTCCAAGCATGAGTTTGCCTTGCCTTCATACAATGGAAAGGCAAATGTGAGGGAAGGGAGGTAGCTTACCATAACACATGTACACCACCATTCATCTATTGAATCTCTTAATTCCTACCTATACATTGGGGATTGGGGATCTTGCCACCTATATTTTGGCACAAGTCTGTTTTTTTATTTTTTAAGCACCAGATGAAAGGGCATTTAGCTTAATGGTTGCAGAGCCTAAGTAGCACCCCCAGATCATGCATTCAATTCCCCATGGGAGCAGATTTTTAGGGTTGGATAAAAAAGGTCACTCACTGGTTCTCCTGGTCAGCATGGGTGATGGTGAATGGGCCCTTGTGTAGGGGCCAGTTGTGGGTTGGACCTCAAAGCACAAGGCCCCAAGCATAGGGGGTGACATCCCCATGTATGGGGAGGGCTAACTTCCATGACCTTTCTGTCCCGGGCTTCAGTTGAGCTCTTCTTAATGGTAATACCATGGAGGGGGTCTTTATGCCGCCGGGCTGTATTTTATTTTTTTTAAGTATTGAAGAGTGTTGCCATGTCATCCATTTAACATGCACTTGCCATATTAAGGACTGGAAGTCCAGTTTTTGCTACAAAGAAAACAACATTAGATCAGATTATGAAAAACAAAGTTCTTTCATGTTTAATGAAATGATACGCAGCTCTCCTGCATATGATTACAAAAACATTTATTCTAGAACAGTCACACATGACTATTATTGACCCCTTAAAGCGCCCACTAGCCTCTTTCTAAATTATGTAGTTCAAGCAAATGTATAATTACTCAATTTATAGTTAACACTTAATAGAAATACCGCTGCTTCACTAAGAAATTGCAGGTGGTCATAGACTTTCCATTATGCTACAATTGCTCCTTTTCCTAGTGGACCAGTCTTCTGGATTATGAACTTGTAGATTTTAATGCACATGTACACATCTTATATGGAAGCTTTGCAGTGCATTTTTGTGTACCTGTTAGGCACTTATTCGTTTACTTTATTATTGCTTATTCACCCAACATGCTCATTAAATTTCCATGCCCTTTTGGGTAATAGGAAAGGTGTTGGTTTGCTGTTAGCAGCTTTCTGATGTAGAAACAACGTATAATTTGTCAAACTACATAATTTGATTATTTTTCCTTGCAACGATCATGCAGTAAAGTTGTAAGACCATGGCATGGGCTGCGAGTCAGAAATCTCTATGCAGAAGGGCATGGTACATATGAAAATGTGCAAACCATTTTATCTGGGATCAATGGTGTGATTATTAAGAAGGTATGCATCTTTTCTGTATCCTATTTCCCTCACTTCCTAGTGAAATATAATTGTCGTATGAAACTTGGGAACACAGATGTTGATCCAAGTAAAGAGGTTTTGCTAAATTTGTTTCTTAACTTATCTTGTGGTGTTTTCACTGAGACCCACCTGGTCACGGTCCTATACAGTCTTCTGCATTCACTCTTTCGTCTTCCATTTGATGGGTGTATTGGAATTGTAGATGGAAGATGGATTTTTCGAAAAAGCAGTTGATTTGTATGAAGGGGACATCATTGATCGAGTCAATGGTGTAAAGTTTTCCAACGCAGCTGAGGTATGTTTTCAATCTGTTCTTGTTTACTTGATCCTGTATAAGCCTTCCAAGCTGGGCCATGGTCCGAGTGAATGCAAGGTGGATGTGTTTGGTTACTTGGGTGACAGGATATTTTGTTGATTGTTTGTACTGACTGTTGAGAAGATGTTTCTTTGACCAGAAAGTTTTGTGAAGCTTTAGAGGGTTTCTGAGGGCTTTATTGGGCAAGGTGGCATGGCAGAGACCTTTGGTGGGTGTGCCTGTGGTGTGAGAGAACAGAGGGAGAAACTAGATGGACTCTTTAATCATGGGACCTTTATAGCGATGGCTTGGTTGATAAATGAGGTGCCAAGATAACTATTTTTTTTAAATGAGGTGCCAAGATAAATTCTAGATAAACTTTCTAAAACAAACTGTAATGGAGGCCCTGTAAATGGCTGGCTGGCTCACAACAACCTTGTCTTGAAAGATTAAAAAAATGTCTCATTTTGCCTAAAATGTTTGCAGACATGATTGCACTAGGATATTCTGTAATATGTCTCATCGATACGCAATACACAGATGTGGATATGGGGACAGGTACGGAGATAAGGCATTTTCTAAGGAAGAAGGATACGCTGATATGGCATGTATGTAAAAATATGTAGTATCTTTTCTCATTTCTCATAGCGTAAATAATTGAATATGCTAAAGGATGAGACAATAACACATATCACATCAACAGCAATAATGTAGCAAATGATTCAAGTTTGACTGACTGAACCATAACATTAGTGCATTATTACATAAGAGGCATATGAACACTCCTGTTCAGTGACTTTGCTTTAGTTGCAACTTTTTCCACTCTTATGAAGTTCCTCACCGCATGAAGGGATAGGAATGGGATGAGTCAATGTGTATGGACTTGTGTCAGACTTTCAAGCTAGGTCTTACTGGCCCAAAGTATTGGAACGAAGTTTTGTATATTATTGGACGGAGTATGGAGAATTTAATGTTTTATTTTTAAATCATATTCTATTGGGATGTATTAGTGTATCTTGATGTATCAGATCCGGGTACATAGATTGCACATTTTTTATCAACAAGAAAAGGAGTGTCCCTTGTTATATTGGATTAATTTCACATCCTGCAATGGTAATGGAACAGAACGCATACTGGTAATAGCCATACATTTTTTTCATATCTTTTTATCAGATAGGAAACGAATGTAGCAGATGGATATGGATTCAAATACTCACCAACTAGTGCTGATCGAGACCTACAATTTATGCCATACATTTCCTATTTTGGACTCTAGAATTGGAAGCAATATTTACCACATATATGAACCACCTGGATGCAGAAATGTCCAGATAGTATCTGGGGATACTACACATCTGCAATCGTATTTGATAGAAACTATCCTAACCGTTTTCACCCCTTATATGCTGCATGCACTAGGTTCTTGTCCTACGTGTTGCCTCTGCTCCATTTTCATTCCTACAGATCGCGTAAGATCATTCTAGCCCCAGAAAAAACAGTAAAAGCATAAGTATGAGCTCAGCCAGGCCCATAGGCAGCTGGGAGCCAAATACTTATTTCTTGCATTCAATTTTCACACCAGGCCTGGTTTAGGCAATGAAATACACCAGTAATGTTTAGAAGCATGCTGTTTTTTTTTGTATCAGCTGGGTAGCATACTGCTGGATATAGGTGCCAAGCATGATGATTCCAAAGGGATGGAGATACACCTGAAGGTTTGATCGATTCAATTATGCGATGTAGCATATACTGTTATTTAGCAATTCTTGTCAAATTCTTGAATGTAAACCGGTACCCCAATCAAGTTTGGTCTGAGGGATGGTGAACGTGAAGGAACAGTTGCCGTCAAGAATTCTACGTTCAGCGGATTAATCAGGTATTTTTTTTGTTACCTACTATATTAAACAGTTACTAATATATGGAATTACTGGTGTTTTGAGTAAGTGAATGACCACATGCTTTGTTCACTTGCAGGTGGCCTTTTCCAAAACCAATAATTGTTCGAAACTTCTATCGTGGAGAATTTACCTATGAAGAGTGGTTTACGCTGGAATTGTGAGAATATGTTTGATTCTCCATGTGTTCTGCAGCGTTGAATTCCTTTTTGGGAGCGCATAGATATACTTCTCTTAAGTTAGAGCTAGTCTAGACGACCAACAGACTGGTTCCTGGAATTGCATGCACAGCCTCGTGGGTGTAATCAGTATGTATGGATTTAAAATCTATTATGCTCCGTAGTAAGCTACTATGCGTAGCTATCAGTTAATTTGTTATTTGGGATATGTACAGTTAGGACCATCTATAATTCAATCCTTAATCTATCCTCTTTTTTTTCTTTGAATCTTTTCTTTGCAGAAGTTCTTGTTCCTTTGTTGACTAGGTGTCGATGTTTTTGACTTCACAAAAAGCACGTTATCAGTAAACATTACTGCAGCAGCTTGGTCAGGGAGGTCTAGGTTTCAAGAGTAGTAGTTTGGCTACTAGTAGAAAACTGATCCATCGAAGATATGACCCCACTGTAAGAAATCACGTTCTTCGATTTGCACCCTAACACAAGGGAGGCAGAGTAGGGAGGGGATGCCTTTCTGTATTTCACTTTTGGTTCTTTTGATTGTTAATTGTTATACAGTGAAAGGGACCAATTTATAGTCATAGAACACTAGCTCCAAATGTTTGTCCCTTCTCTCCACACATGGATTTGACCACCATCTTTGACCGGGATTTTCAACACTTTCCATTGGCTAAATCTATGCATATACCTCGTTAAAAACTCCCCATTGAACCCTGCATGGACACATTTGTGGAGCTAGAGGCTGACAGAGATCACTTGCTCTCGCAGGTACCAATATAAGCTTAATTTCCAGGATAGCACCAGATGTGTATTCTGAATAGTTTGGTTTCTATTAAAAAAAAGACAACATTATATTATCTTAAATATATTTACAAAAGGAGGGGTCTGAATAACATCCGGAGCCTCATTACACCAAGCATAGAACAGATCAGCCATGTAGAGCTGTCTCATTACTTGTCTGAATGTACTCCCTCCGTTTCAGAAAGCATACAATTCTAGCACAGTAGTATGGTTTAGTATCTCAAGTTTAATTAATTATAGATAAAAAACTATCAATATTTATGTTATCAAATAAATATTATTGGATTCATTATGAAATGTAGTTTTTTAACAAAATAATTTGAAATTATAAATGTGAATAGTATTTGGTAGAAAGTTGGTTAAATATACATCATTTTTGACGGCACGGAACCCATAGTTGCATGTTTTATAGAATGAAGGGACTACATCAAAGATACAAAAGCTTCACGTACTAAACTTTTTACATCACATTGTATGGCTCCAACCTAAGATCTATCTAGTTATAGTAATTGTATTTTTTTAAGGCGCTACTAGCGCTAGGACGTCCTATGGGACTCAATGGCATCAGATGCCCGCGCCAACCGTGCTTGCAGACTGAGAGTGGATTTTCCGAAGGGAAGTTCCTGAGCAGGGAGTTTATGAGCCGCACGTTTGGGTCTCCCCCCGACGTCCCCGTACAGTAGGTGATGAGATGGTGTACTTCTTTTTTTCTTTTTTAATATATCAGCTGCGCGAATCTCAGTACATGTCTTACGTCATGAAACATGCCTGTCCGGGAAGTTTCCTTCGGGAAACACTTACCCCCTGCAGACGAGAGTGGATTTTCCGAAGGGAACTTCCCGGGCAGGGAGTTTATGAGCCGCACGTTTGGGTCTCCCCCCGACGTCCCCGTACAGTAGGTGATGAGATGGTGTATTTCTTTTTTTTTTAATATATCAGCTGCGCGAATCTCAGCACATATCCTATGGCATGAAACATGTCTGTCCGGAAAGTTTTCTTCGGGAAACACTTACCCCCTGCAGACGAGAGTGGATTTTCCGAAGCGAACTTACCCACTGCAGTGTGTGCGTCTCATGTCCCACTTGACTCCACGCTCATTCAGGTTCTAGCAAAGAGCTTATGAGTTGTGCTAACCTTCACCTTCCATATTCCAGATCGCAGACCAGAAAGCTTCGCCATTACTGTTATTCGAGGAAGCTCTAGCTGACTAATCATGTAAGCTGTTTGTCGTCTTGTGAACAAAATGACATCTAATTTTATTTTTCTAGATTTGTTTTTAGGGGATATTTTTTTAGCAGGGAGAGATAATAATATTATAAATATAATAGTTATGAGAGATAATAAAGGAGAGAAAGAAAAAGAAAGAAAATATTCTCTCAGACGACGGACTTGTGGGTCGCCGCCACCTGAGGTTTTCGTTGGTCTCTTCACCGGCGACGACACCCACCAGGTACTCCCACCCATTCTCTTCCCTTCCCGTACCTTCTTCCTGTTCGAAGCTGAGCACCGAAACCCTAACCTAAATCTATTTATAAAGCTATTTGATTTGACAAGCGTCCAAAACCTCGAAGTTTTTGCAAAATTACCCTTTGCTGGATCCGTTTGACATGACTCCTTTTTAACGCTTTCTTGCAACAGATACGAAACATGCCACGGCAGAAGAGAATTCGAAGAGGTTTGTACTAATTCGGATAAGATCCCTCGTACGTTTCTGTTGTGCTTTATTGATTGGGTTGTCAGTTTCATGCCTTACAACCCTAACCATGCTTTGTTGCCCCCCTGTCAGAATTTGTCAAGTTTAATTCTGATCAAGCTGAGGATTTGACCAAAGATGCTCTGAAAGACTTTGGGGCGGTGTTTGAAACATGCAAATCTGTGGTGGCCCTCTCTTCTACTTATGGTAAATATTATTATATATACATATCTCTTGTAGTCTTTTGTTGCATTTAATTATCATCACTAATTAGAAACTGCACGATTGTGCTATCTACCATAGCTGATGATATTTAAACAAGATATGGTATACAAATAATCAGAGAGTCAATAGTTTTTTCTCTAAGTTTCCCAGGGAGATCGAGTTTATTTCTCCCCTCTACCTTTTGTATACAGCAGCTCTGTGTGGGACAGTGCTTAGTGGGAGCTAACAGGTTGTCTAGTTGTCTTTTCTTTTCCCTTAGCATTTTTCCTATGGTATAGCCATTGAAATAAATTTGTATGGAAAAGTTTTCTATTGCTCGCTAACGATTGAATTATTTTTCCTAATTTGCATGCACAGATGGATATCCTCTGCTAACCTGTTCAGGGACAGTGGTTGATCATGTGGGGTCAGAAACATGGATAATTACCTCTGCAAGTTTGGTTAGAAAACCTGGCACTGAGCATGGGGTATATAACAGTGACGACATTAAGGTCAAAAGGACAACGGTTCTTTTACTTGTATATTATTCTGCTTATCTTTCTCCTTACCTGATGTGCTTATCTTTCTCCTTACCTGATGTGGATACTTTGTTGTAAATTCGTTGATTATTGCAGATCAAAGTGGTTCTGCACAATAAGAAAGATGTTGAAGGGTCCCTGGCAATGTGCGATTTGCATTATAATCTTGCTATTGTGACCATTAAATCTGCAATAGATCTTCCTCCAGTGAAACTGAGCGACCTTCCTGAATGCTATTACATGCAGCCTAAGGCTGTAGTTGCTGTAGGTCGGGACACTGGGTCAGTTGTTCTGATGAGGTGTGGGAAGCTGCTTCGTGAAAATTCTGAGTTGGATTGCAGTGAGCTTTTGGTCACTACGTGTGATATTAATAAGGTATAAATGGCCTTGTAATTACATACTGATGCCTAGATATGGCTTAACTTCCTAGCTCCATTTCACAATTATCACTTTATGGGTATACAAGTCAAGAGTAATAGAATCCTTTCCTACCTAGTGTTGCACAATGTACTCTATAATTGCCCATTGGGGCTCTATGATACAATTGAGTGCAATACATGCCATGGTACCTATGATAAACCTAGACTTATTATAGCATTCCTAGTATGTCAAACATGGAAAAATAAGTTAAAAATAACTGTTATTTATACTTCGTAGCAATAAACTAAGAACAAAATTTCTACATTAGACTAGCGTTTCAATATCAACATGGTATCAATGGATTTCATATGATCCAGGTTCACAACAGGTACAGACCTTTTCTTGGCACTAGACTCTATAAGTCATAATTAAAGTTCCAGCTTAATTATATAATTGTGGTATCCTCTCTATGCCAGAATTTTATCGGGGGCCCTATAATGGATTCAGAAAATAGAGTCCTTGGCATCACCTTTTTCTACAAGGAAACTACACCATTTTCGCCAGTTGAAATTGCAGCAAGATGCTTGAAATCCTTCAAGAATAAGGGGTATATATTATTTTCCTTTAACCTTCACCAGAACTGTTTGTGTTTTTGTGGAATCGTATTTACTATAGTATCTAATCTAACTTTATTTTCATAAATGGCAAAATTTTGTGTCTTCCATTTGTGCCAGAAGCACATGTTTTGACTAGTGCGTGCTATACATGTTAGCAAACTGGATTATTTTGTGTAGTTCTTTGTTTTCTCTGTGCCAGCGATTGCATGCAACTTTTTT
>DXKC01031651.1:0-23456 GCA_031170775.1 Cymbopogon citratus
TCCTACTGCTCACACGCCCCTAGTCTTCTGCCATGCAAAATTTGTAGCAGCAGTAACTCTCTTCTCTTAATTCCCTGCTTCATCTCCTTTGCATGCCTCCCTAATTGCAAGAGTGAAAGCTGATGAAACAGCTATACCCCCTCTCTTTATTCTCACGCACAAACAAAAGACTCACTCTTTTCTCTATGGCGCATGCTCCCTGTTCTCTCATGCACAGCAGCACTAGGTCTCTCAATCACTTAACCCCTCTCAAATACAGTGCACCTGGACACCACTTCTCCCTCTTCAAATCACGTTCACTTCCTCTCCTTCTTGGTCTGCAGGAACACAACAGAATGGACGCCCCAACTCCTCCCCTTCCTCCATCATGGACGCCCCACCTTCTCCTCTTTCTTCCTCTCCCACAAAATTGCAGTCCCATATAGCAGCGGTTCCGATTTCCCGCTGCGATGCTCATCTCAGCAGTGAAACCATCCATTTGAGAGGGCAGCAGATGTCGTTTCTTCTCTCTGTACATGTGGAGGTTGCCCCATTTGGTGAGATGTGCCCTCCTTCCTTAGTTCCTCCTATGGTCCTACTGCCATGACTTCCCTCATCACTTATATGATCTCTCTCGCAACACAGGAAGGTCTAAATTGAAGTATCGCAGCCTCGTTCATCATCATCCAGGAGCCTAAACGCTGGAGAAGAATGCCATCGCCGCTGATTCTACACATGGCATGTTAAGGACGCCCCTCCCTATTCCCTCTCTGATTTTTCTGCTCATATTCCTCCCATATATCCCTTTGATCCATCTCCAACGTGGAAATTGACGCTGCCCCATCGATTGCAGGACCTATCGTCACCATCATAGATGCCGGACTGGCATTACCTTCATCTCTAGTTGCTGCCAACCCCAATGTGAGGACCCACAACATGATCTCTATCTTCTATATATGTTCCTTGCTGTAAATCATGAACCATCATTCATGTTCGATCAAGTTTTGGAGAGATTTGCAAGCGATATACGCTGTGGTCACTGCGTCCAGCAATACTGCTGCCTATGGCAACAGCGTTCCCCATTGATCATTGAACTCTGTGATGAATCCTTTGGCTAGAACATAATTTATATACCTGCACACGCCTCTGTGAAATATCATGTCCATAGGAGCCAAGATCAAAGAGTTATCATCCATTTTGTGCTGTCTGTCCCTGATGGCCCGCAGCCACGCTGCGGCAGGTTGGCATGAGCTTTCCCAATGATTCTCCACTCCAGTGGTCAATTCCTTTGACCGCAGTGTTCACCAAAGACTTGCACGTGTCCCTGAAAGCTGAATTAGTCATATGAGCTATGATACTGGAGTTATGAACATCGTCGTTGCCGCTGCCCCTGCCATGCCACAGCCACATAGTCCAGTCTTGTGATCACCTTCTCTGTTAATCCAGTTTCCAGATAACCAAACCCTTCAACAGTAACATACCTCATATACTAGCACATGTCTCCACAAGATTGCTTGGCCATAGGTGCCACAGTGGCTGATATATTCAGGACATAGTAACCACTATTCCTGCTGTCTAGAAATCAGCCATGCCACCCATTTTGTATCCGCGTTTCCCGGCTAAAAGATGGCCAAACTACCATGCCCTTTTGCATTAACATACTACATGAAGTATGGAACAACTCCACCGAATATATTTCAAGTGGGTGCAGCTATGACCATAACTCTTGTGATCATAACCCCTGTTGTCCGCTGAACTGCTTGCAACGGCATTTCACTGCGTCCCCTGTTGAACCAATGTCTCCTTTGCTGAATCCGCTAGTGTGACCATATATTTGATAGCTTCACATGATCCCACCTAGTTTCATGTCATAGTTCCATATATCCTCTACACAATCCGTAGCCATCATAATAATTCATTTATAAATATATGTGCTCTATAAATATTTCAAGTTAGCCCGTAGCCATCATGATAATATTATGTTCCTATAATTTATCATACTTCCATCTTCTACCTTTGAACTTCCATGTCTTCTACTTAATAGCTTTGTTTAGTTGTTTTTATGCTCAAACGTTTGTAGTTACATGCCTTATGTGTTTAAAACCTTTATGTCTTATTTTCGTAATGATTGGTGTATTGCTATAGGTTTATCTATGATGTTTGTACTGGTTGCTTGCTGAACGTTAGAAGTGGAGCAATGCAAGGATGATCAAAAAGTTATATGGCAAACTTTTGGAAGGCAAGTATAGCTTGGGTTTTATTTCTATAACTATGATCTTGTGACTTGATTAATGTTTAAGCAGTAGCAACAACAACAACAACTTAGCCTTTTATCCCGAGCAAGTTGAGGTAGGCTAGATATGAAAACCAAAGATATAAGAAACATTAATGTTTAAGCAATAAACGATAAAAATGACATTTTAGCAACTTAATGAGTTATCTGTAAGCGAACCTCTGGGATTTACAATACAGCTGTGAGGGCTATGTGGCTCTGGCTTTAGTCAAGTATGAGGACCTTTTCTAGCTTGTTAGTGGTTACCGAAAGGCGCAAGAGGGGAGTGCCATGTCTGTTATGGCTCTTGTCCTACCACGGTGTGTACGGGGCTACGGTCACCAGAGTGCCACTCTCGGAGGAGAGCATCCATAATTGCTGGTCAATCTGAAACCTTAGCGGCTACTAACTTGTTAGATAAACCTTTGAAAGACTTCATAGTGAACCCTGCCGGCCTTCCTTGGTAGTGGGCTAAAAGGTCGACGGGCCTCAGGCAAAAGGGTAAATTACAGCTCACAGTGAAAGTGTACACCTCTGCGCAGAGTTTATTAAACTGGTGTACTAGCCTTGCTCAAGGACACGAGCGGCCTTGGAATCCTTACATTTGATGATGACTTTTGATTGTTAAATACTCATTGTTTACTGTTTTATGCTTTACATTATTATGTTACAATGATCATGTGTTTATGGATACCTTATTGCTATATTTGCGGAGTTCGACATGAACTCACTCTTGCTATTTTCCCCACACCCCAGTGTGTGAATTGCTACTCAGAAGGACAAAGATGTTAAAGAACTATCAGAAGTGCTTGGCATACAAAGCCCCCAGTAAGCCGTCCCTGAGAAGAATGGAGCTCAAGATGAAGTTTAGCAAACGTTCCGCGATACTCTGATTGTTGTAATTGTCAAAAAAGTATGTTTTTCGCTATATAATATTGTTTCTGATATTTATCTATTTTATATTATATGTGTGGACTTTCTGGGCACACATATGACAACACTTGGTCTTCTTTGGAAAATCGGGTGTTACACTAAAGTACATCTTAATCTCATAGCAGCACAAAATCGACAAAAGAAATATGCTAGTGTGAAGAGCCGTGAGCTGGAGTTTCAAGTTGGTGACCATGTTCTTTTGATAGTGTCACCAATGAAAGGCGTTGTAAGGTTTGGGACAAAAGGAAAACTTAAGTCCAAGATACATTGGTCCTTTCCTGGTCATTGCACGCATTGGGAAGCTTGCTTATAGATTGGAGCTGCCACAATCTATGAATGGAGTACATAATGTCTTTCATGTATCAATGTTGCGCAAGCATTTGCATGATCCAGAGAATAAGGTTGAGCTAGATCCTATCATCATTGAACAAGACCTTACCATCAAGTCTTATCCTATTTGTATATTGGAGTTCTCGGACCGTGTACTAAGGAGGAAGGTGATCAAGACTGTAAAGGTTCTTTTGTCAAATCAAAGAGAGAGGAAAGCAGCATGGGAGCGTGAGGAGTGTTGGCACTTCTTAACGCGACCACCAGATATCAGTGATAATGCTAGAAGTGCCCTAAGAGGTATTTCTTATGTTTATTAGATAATTCCGCAAGCGCACAGAATATACCGCTGTAGCACTTCTCCTAGGAGTATTCTAAGGTATCGTTATTTATTTTTATCCCAAGGGAAAGCGATAGATAGAATTGCTTGTAAGAAAGAGATCCTATCTCAACTTAGCCACAACTAGTGTAGAGGGGTGATAACGAAGGATAAAGGAAGGATGATGATGATTCAGAGATAAATAAGGGGATAACTATAAGATAATTAGAGTAGAGCAGCTAGGTGAGAGGACAATGAGTGAGAAAGGTTCCTATGATATCTAATTCTACTTCTGTGAACTAATTTAGTCAAATAGAAGAAACAAACTAGTATTGATACCTTACTAATGGTTGCCAGGGATAGCCGAGACAGTAAGACACTTAAGAGATTCTCACCTCTCCCCTTACTGAAGTGACTATTGGGATTATGGATGACTTATCTTTTAAGAACTAGCTCAGACGTGAGGAGAACCTAATGCCACCCATGATCTGTCACCTACTAGGGAGTGCGCCTCTACTTTCTATGCGAGCCAGCGACACTCAAAGGCAAGCCCTAGCCTAAGCACCGCGCTTACGCTAATTCTCACTACTCTAATCATGATCAAACAACTAGAGCACCTCGCTAAAGGCGATGGGAAACAACCAAGAGATTGTTACAGGATCACAATCTAGTATGCAACTACTATAAGACAAGATAGAACACTATAATACTATTGCAAGAATAATATTGCACAAAGTAATACTTAGAAAAGTAGAAAGAGAATATATTAAGCAAATGTCTTCAAGACAAAGATACAAGAGCTATACCAGACTCTCTAAAAGACAACTCCGGAGACCCCGAGCTTCGCTCAACTCAACTCTAACTCCCACACTAGACTACTACTATTAATGTTGGATCACTTGAATCTTGAGCTCATCATGTCTTGGGAGGGTGGAATCAGCCTCAATTTATAGGGAGAGGTGGAGTAGGGGCTACGTCACTGCCACATCAATGATCCGCGTGATCCTACCTCTCCAACCTTGGATGCACCGTCATTGAAACCGACTCCAAATGGATGGCCGTGGCAATATAATCACGTGGAAAGTGTGGCAAGGTCGGTGGGAGCCAACCGACCTTGGCTAGTCACACCAAGGGGGTCAGCTGACCCTTTATGATAGGTGGGGCCCACTGGGTCCTCCTGGAAGAATGCTGAAGTCGGTGGAAGAAACCTGAGCTTTCAAGCTCACACCATAGGGGTTGGCTGACCCCCTCATGACAAGGTGGGCCCACCAGGGGTCCCCACATGCCATGGAGTGTGTCTCATGTGTAGCTTTTCTTTTGTTCCTTCGATGTGGGTCCATGAATCCATATAACTTCATCTCTCACTCTTGAACAAAAACACAAAGTTGATCTGAGGATTGAGAGTTGCTTGAGGAGGCTTCACATGGATCATACCATGTCACCATGGCCTTGGGCACCATTTGAGGGGGTCGGCCAACCCCACTTTGGTGGGTCCTAGTGCTTATTTTGTCCTGAAATATTTGTACCTGCAATCCAAATACTAAGAGTATAAGTGGAACTAATTATAGATAAAAGTATGTCATGTTATGTTAGTCTTCCTCTATTTCTCGCATTGTTGATGGTGTTTTGATGTAGGATTTTATGGTATATCCATCATCAAAAAGATCCCCTAAGCTTAACCTTTGCTCGTCCTGAGCAAATAACTAAACTTAGTCTCGGTGGATCAGGAGTTGCTAAATGTTCATATTTCAAGAGTAGCATACATATAACAAAACATTTCACTTGGGCATGACAAATTTAGCTATGTAAAACTCACCCATATTACCTTAGTTCTTCATGAGGCTTATGGCCTTTACCTTGTCTTAGGCGGTTGAGAGACAGAACAGTTAGACTTGAGCACTAGTTCTATTGTTCTTTGCAAATTTCATACCGGAGGTTTTGCAATATTTTCAAAAAAAGCTTAATGTTCCTCAAATGGTACCCTCATGTCGCTCAAATGTGTATGATTCCTCACCAAGGCACATAGTAAAATTGCCTTCCATCCTACTTCTAAAAGTCTTATGTGGAGTTATAGGTAGAAATGGATAAATATCATACTTACCTTGTATATATTGTCAAGTCAAAGCTCTATCCCTTGGAGAGAAGTGCCATGCCCTTAGATCAAGATGTGTGCGTGTGATATTATCGTGGACTAGATTACTCTTGTTGACACATGAAAACCACACCAACACACTAATAAGGCCCGACGAGAATCGAAGAGCTGCAGGAGTCTCCAAGATTCCCAAGACCTCGAGGCAGTGCTGAATCACCGAGAAACGTGCCAGCCAATTTGATCTGCAATTGACCAGGAGATAAACGAGATTAAATTATAGAATCTGCCGGTGTGATTCCAGACAGTTCCAAGATATGTGGTCAAAAGCCGATAGAATTAGAAAAATAACTAGAGAGTTAGCTCCATGCAATGTAATCGCAAAAGGATACAGATATAAACGTAACAAGCTATAAAGATGCATAAATCTTAGTATATATTTCTTAGCCAATTATGTTTAATCAGTATTAGATATGAGCAGATAGCATACTAGCAGCAGTATCAAATAGATGAATCTAGCCGATAGCCAATACAAGCATACTATTCATGAAAGTATAATTGGATCGGCTAGAATAGCCGATACAGGGTCCATGAAGCAGGGATAAAACGTGTCTAAAAGTAAATAAGCAAATCGATCAATCTAAGACTGGTCTAACGGGCTGATAGTCTTAGATCAACTTTCAAAAACCTATCCAATTCTAATACATGTTTTAAAAATATAGCATGTAGCGATCTAGATTAGATAGAGATTGGTCGATATAAGTATGATTCAAGCATAAAATAGTTCTAAACATGATAATCACTTGAATTTAACAAGATTGGGCTAAATCTACTAATCTCAGACTGGGCAATGATATTGTTACAATAAATAAATTATTATAAACAAACAATATCGGTAACTTAATGAATTTATTAGTTTGTCAAAGCTAATAGAGCCGATAACTAGATCAATCACATAGATTTAGAGAGAAGGCAAGCCATCGCCATAAACAATGAGATAGATCAAAAGGATAACTTGCAATAGTTATTAGATAAGCAGTGACGCCGCTCTCCACAGACAATCTAACAACCTATCTAACATTCTTGCTGTAATACGCACAAATAATCAGTGACGTCGCTCTCCACGAATAATCTAACAATTCATCTGTGAATACTATGGGTTTTGACAATACTTACCAGCGAACGGAAGCCGCTCTACACGGATAATCACAGCCTGCCTGAAGGTCTCGTCGAATCTATATTACGTTACTCCTACTCCTAATCCTAAGGGGTTTACGGCGTGATAGGTGGTTTTGTGTATTGATCATGATGATAAATATTACAATGGCCGGAGCTTTATATTTATAGCCTGGGTAAATAAGAGTTCTGATAAGAAACGACTAAGAACTAATAAAACTATGGAAAATTAGGATAACTTGGACTCCAATTTTTCTCTTCTGGTGAAGTCCGACGCGTCTTTCCTTCTTGGCCGACCTGGATACGATCTCTTCCCAAACCTGTGTTTAGCTGATACGCCTGTCACAATGCCAATTCAGCTTTCCCTTTACTTGGTAAACTGCTGCTACATCAGCCTCAATTTGTCCTCACATTTGGTCTCACACACGATATTTTCCTTACCAAATTTTGGTGTCAACACATGCCCACCAATTTTGGGATAAAATTTATTTTTATTCCAAAATTTGTTCTTGTTCCTTTCTGCCGATTAGTGGACGTATTTGAGAAAGATCCTTTTTACCCTAACCATTCGTTCAGTCTTTTATACGTGCACTGTTCACTTAAATTACTATATTCTAGCTTTCACTTTACTCAGTAGCTCCCGGTAATAAATGCAATTACCTCCTTCTCACCGACCACTGTTTCACTTTTCTTCTTTCTTGCTCTGTTGTGAGAAAACCCTGCTTCATCATGGCGAATGGGTGCCAGAACAGGCGATTTTCTAAGGAAGAGGAGGCAGATTCGCACTAACTCCATCGGTAAGTTCGTCACATTCCCTTTGCTTCGTATTCCTTCTGATTTTGCCAATGTATTCTTTGCTTCTTTTCTTTTCTTATAGTCGAACCATAGAGAATATCGGCCCTTCTATTACCATCGCTGCCCGTACAATCCCATCAGTAGTTGATTCCTTCATACCAAGGACGACATCAATTCATACGAGTGGTTTGCGGACTGATGAGTATTTAGCGGAATCTGAGAGTTTGGCGAATGCTGCTCCTCACTGCTCTCAGTCTCTCTCTTTTGTTCAAAGAGATCTTGAGGAAAAGAAGAGAACTTTCTTTTATTTTGGTGATCAATGTCTTTAATCATTTACTCCTGTAGATCTGACTTCTCAGCTTGAGGGCTGGCAATTAGTTAGAGCCAATGCTGCTGATGTCGTGAATGCTCCTGGCTAGGATATCTCTGAGAGAATCAGCAATATCCCTCCTCGTGCTCACAGAATAGCTTGCTGCTGCCCAAGCTTATATAGGTAGGCGCCTGCTTGGTCTTGTAGTGAATCTTCCAGATATCAATGAGTTGCTGATGCAAGATTCTAACAGGCTGTGTAGCAGATATTGCTGATAAGCTTAACCCAACAGACATAATCAAGTATGCATGAAGGAAACCATGATCAGAATGTTGCTTCTTTTGTGTATGCAAATAGATTATCCTTTTAGCAATGTCCTCTTGATGAATATGTATTTTGCTTTCTGAGTCTCTGATGCTAAATCTATAAAATCTCAATTGCCAAGGATAGTCAGTTGATCTGAACAATTAGCCGATCTAATTAGTTTGGGGTGAAAACTCTTGATGTTTCCCAAATTCAGATTGGCTTGGTACGGATTTATATAAGTATGGACTCATAACTTTGTATATACCTTTCCCTTGTGTTTATAATCTCCCTAGAATACTTTTCATTTCATATCCTTGAATGATTTATTTTGCTTTGCAATGTTCCCAGAAGTGGTGTATCTTATCGGCTATTTAGCCGATCCATCCTCCCACTGTGTTGAATGGATCCAATACGGCGGTTTATTTTCACCGTTTATTTTTAATCCAATGGTTCGGATATGCCTGACCCCTTGCCTTCTTGAAATAGCTATAAAATAACCACCAAGGCGATTTGGAATCAATCCATCAGCCGTTTTGCTTCTTCTAGTTTCCTTCTCTGAGAAAACTCTCCTTTCCATTTTGAATAGTGCAAACCCAGCAATGGCGGATGACCGTGGAAAGCGTCCTTTGGAAGAAAGAGATGATGGTTCATGGCAGTCCGTATGTCAACGCATGAGGTAGTCGATCTTTTCAACTTGTATTTCTTTCCTTGAATCGGCTCCTTTTGGATCTAATCTGTAAGCTTGGCTTACTGTTCATAGGCGGGTAGGCAATTTCTTGGACCGTGACTCTGTTCCATCCAATGTTCAACCTGCCACCTCGGCTGCGTCTGCTGCACCATCGGTATTATCGTCTGCTCCTCTGGCGGCATTAGCATCTCCCCTGCATCACAAGTGGCAGAAGAACACCCGCCGTCTAACACCAAATCTGAGAATTCGTTGGAGATGTTGATGCATCATTATAGGATGCAAAAGAATGAGGCAATAGATCGTTATTCTGAGGCTACTAAGGAGATAAGCCAGATGGAGAGTGATCTCACTGAATTCCAACAGGCGCTCACCCATGCTCAACAAGCTCTTGAAGAAAGAGAGGTATCTTTGAGGATAGCAATGGAGCAGAGGGTAGCTGCTGACGCCCAAGTCACAGGTAAGCTTTCTGAAACTTTGTGTCTTTTAGATTTGATGGTATGCTTGGAGCAGCTGCAACAGGCTACCAACAAAGCCACTGCCTCCGTTAATGCTCAGGGCAATAGCATTGTGGAGAGGTTGGGGCAAATTCTTCCTAGGGCCAATGAGATTGCCCTTCATGGTGCTCGCCATGGTGCTGCCCGAGCCCTGGCTACTGCTCAAGAGGTTACCAGCCAGAATCTGCTTGGCCTCAATGCCAATCTTCTAGAAGTAGTAGAGGCCACGGAAGAGCACACCAATGATTTTGAAGCAATAGTAGAAGATATAGCTGATGGAGTAGTCTTTGCTGATGTAGTGAACAATATGTTCAATCTGTAATACTTCCTGAGGCAAATAAACTTTCGAACATTTATTGTGTAAATATAATGCAACTCCTTTCTTAGTTTATTCCTCTTAATATCCATCTGAGACTGATCCATCAAGATCTGCTTAAACGCCATTTTATTTTTGATGTTTTTTGCACTAAAGACAATACATATCGTATTGGCTCTTGCCCTGATTTACAGGACTTGTATTCTTCTAATGGCAATACAATTGTATCCGCTATCTTTACAAGCCAGAATGCATAGCAGTCCGGCTAGCAAAACAAAATCTGCTAAGTATATAATTCATAACAATCTAGGATTATGAATGAACTAATACTATAAGCTATAATTAAAAAAACTCTTTAGTCTTCTTTGCATCGGCTCCAAATATTTTCCTCTTTGTTCCTCAATCTTATAACCGATGCAAAAGTCTTCTTGATCTTGATTAATTATCTTTTTGTGAGCCAATGATCCTGATTGGCTGTTGGTTTTTGTCATAGCATCTGATGAAACCTCCCTCATGTACCCTGCCGAGAAGCACTGAATCCCTTCAAAGTTCCAACTGTAGGTCCAGCTAATGCAACTCTAGTAGACACATCTCCTTGGACGACTTCTGTCCTATCTCCAATCCATTGATTCAAAGTCTGATGCATTGTAAATGGAATGCAATAGTTAGCATAAATCCAATCTCAACCCAATAGCAGACTATATGTCCCAGAAGTATCAACCACAAAGAAAGTGGTCGGCAGACTCTTGCTTCCAATGGTCAACTCAATAGTAATAGCACCTTTGGTGTTGGACATGTTGCCACTGAAATCTGAAAGCTTCATGTCCGTCTGACTCAAGTCTTCTTACATCTTGCCAAGTTTTGTGAATGTAGTGTATGGCATAAGATTGACTGAAGCTCCTCCATCAACCAGCATCCTTGTTCATGGCTTACCATCAACAAGTCCCTTCAAATACAGTGCCTTCATGTGTAGATACTTTTGAGGCTTTTCAAATGTGGCCTTCTCAGCTTCATAGATCCATTGGTAGATACCTTCATCATCTGATCCGTTTGAGTTACCAACATTGAGCTTTTCTCTGTAGATACTGAATTCTGCAGGCAACATGAAGATAGTTGTGATGGTAGCCGATTCTTTTCCTTTACCTTTATCGGCTGCTTGTTTGACTTGCCAGACTTGAGCTTTCCTCTTCTTCTCTTGCTTCTCATCATTCCTCAAGCGTTGGACCCTTCTCTTCTGGCTCCTGGCCGACCCTCCTAGGCACCATTGACCTTCTTACCAAGAATGCTCTAGTTCTTCTTCTTCATAATAAACTAGCTCTTGATCGACATCTTCTTTACCAGACTGATTATGAAATCTGCAATCATTATTTTTTATGCGCTGACCCAAACGCTCATGGATAGACTGGCGGTTGGTTGTACCTTGCCCGTACTCCTGATATTGATTACTGCATTTAGGACAATTATGGAGTGTAGGCAATTTCAAACCTTCATTCCAGCAATGTCTGAAGAAAGGGCAATGCCAATGGGAATGATTCTCTTCCCTGATCCTTCTCTCTTCTTCACGGTGGTGTCTGTATTCTTCTTTTGCACACCATTACTGATAATCTCTTTCACGACGAAGCTTGTCTTTTTCTTTCTTGCGCTGCCACTTGTTCAACAGGATGCAAATAGTGGACACTTTTGATGAGGACATCGCCTTGCTGGACAGGCCTATACCATCGTCATTTTCAAGTTGCAACTCATCTCCAACTCAGCTCCCATGTCACCCTCAGATTCAGCATACATGGCGTCACTGTTTCGGTCATAACTCTCTCATACGACATCGAAATATGGTGATCTTAGACTTGTTGGAAAGGAGACGACGATGCCGTTGTTTTGGATCTAGTCCCAGCTCTAGATCTTCCATGGATAATTCTGTGTGACCATGAAGAGATGCTGCACCATCTATTTTGGGCCAATTTGGCCATGTAACGAGTCGGGCCTTAAGCCCAAGTTGTGGGCGCCCAGCCCCTGGCCGCCTCCAACCCTTGGAAGATTCAGGCTACTCTGATTGGCACTTCGTCTTATGCTCTTTATACTCTTTAGCCGATATCTGTTTCTCAGAATCAACAGTACCAGCTTTCTTGGCTTTGTTAGAAGTGAGTACCTTGAATTTACATGATGTAGCCACCATGTTGGTAGGGAAAGGATGCCCATCTACCCACATGCTCTTCTCGATACCAATCCTCCCTTTGTTGATTTTCCTCTGGATGTAATCTCTGAAGACCTTGCAATCATTAGTATTATAAGTGGGAGAATTGTGGAACTTGCAGTACTTCATCTTCTTAAGCTCTTCGGCTAATGGAATCTTGTGGTTCCCGGTCAGCCTAATCTAACCATGCTTCAGTAGCAATTCAAAAATCTCATTAGCTTTGTTAATATCAAAACTATATCCATTGTTTCCTTGGTTGTCTTTGGCTTTAGCCTAAGGCATACTCTCTATGCTACACTGGGTCCACTCGATAGCTGCTATCTCAATGTTGCCACATTCTTCTTCTGTTGGCCCCTCTGGAAGGTATGAATCATAGAATCCTTCAACTGTTGTAGCCTTCTGAGGTATCTTTCCATACCGATTGAAGCTGAACCTGCTGTCCAGGCTAGCTATCTTCCTCGACAAAGCAGCCAAGCTTGCGTGATTAGGACCAATCCTTTCTTAAGGACTAGCAATAATCCAGAGATAGCAATATCCACCAGATCATTATCAGATAGAACCAAAGAATAGCATTGGTTCCTGACATCTCTAAATCTCTGCAAGAAGCTCGATCCCAACTCATTGTATCCTTGTTTGAGAGCAAGGAGATCGGTTATTCCCTTCTCTGCCGTACCTGAATCAAAGTATTGATGGAACTTTGTCTCCAGGTCTTCCCATGCTAGAATAGATTCATAAGACAATGAAGCAAACCATGAGAAACCTGCTCTAGACAGTGACAGAGGAAAGAACCAAACTCTAAATACTAGTTCATCAATCAAATCCCCCAACTGGATCAAGTATTGGCTTATGTGTTCCATAATTGAGGTTTCACCATTGCTAGTAAACTTGGTCAAAATTGATAATTTGTACTTCGGAGGCAAGGTCAGCTGATCGTACCACTCCGGATATGGCTTCCTGTAGGTAAGAGTTGAATTCTTTAGCTTGATGCCAAATTGTCTCTAAACCATATCAGCAACTTGCCCCATGAGCTGATTAATGTGTGGGGACTGAAGATCCTAAATTCTAGGGTTTTGGTACTGTTGTTGAAGGTATTGGTGACCACCAGAGTATTGATTAGGAGCATAATACTCCAAATCATAATGATAACCAATGGGTAACCTCCCTCCTGGCAGTAGCTTTCCTTGGTAAGATGGAGCACCAGGTTCCTTGATAATCTTCTTTCCATAGCAAACATTTTTTGTAGCCGATGGATATCCTCCATAGTTATTCTGAGCAAATCCAATCGGCTGTTGTCCCCTAAACTGATAATGCATGGATTGCTGCATCATTGGTGGTGGTTGTTGATATTGCATATGTTGTTGAGATTGCTGCACAGGCTGTTGGGGCTGCTGTACAGGCTACTGAGGCTACTGCACAGATGGTTGAGGTTGCTGCACAACACCAGCTGCATCTCCACCAGCTTCATTACCAGTTGCACCCACTGTTACACCTTGTTGACTGGATTGAGGAGCCAAATCATCAGGTCTTCTTTATCTTTCATTCTAAACATAAGCTCCTCTAGCATACGATCCAGCAATAAACCTAGCCTGTATGAGCACACTACCCAAGCTGTTGACGAACACAGTGTTATGATTGGTCAGGGTCTCACTTATAGCTTTGACAATGGTCTGGTACATGAGGGTGTGCGTCAGCTTGACAGTTGGATCAGTGTCTCCTTCCATCAGAACCCTGGGGAACAAGAGTCTTTGAACTATTCGCCCCCCATGCATCTTGGAATAAGGCAACAAACACTTTTGCTTGTATTGTTCAATACAAGTGTCTAGTGTTCTCTTGGTGTTTTCATCCAGATCTTCCTCCATGACGTTGACCGGATCAACATGACCAGCCACGATGTGATTGTGATGAGTCGCACCGAGCGTGCCAAAATATGTTGACACGTGAAAACCATGCCAACACACTAATAAGGCCCGATAAGAATCAAAGAGCAGGAGGAGGATCTAAGATTCCCAAGAACTTGAGGCAGTGCCGAATCACCGAGAAGCGTGCCAGCCAATTTGACCCGCAATTGACAAGGAGATAAACGAGATCAAATTATAGAACCTGCTGGTGTGATTTCAGACAGTTCTAAGATGTGTGACCAAATTATAGCCGATAGAATCTAGAAACTAACTAGAGAGTTAGCTCCATGCAGTGTAATCGTGAAAGGATACAGATATAAACATAACAGGCTATAAAGATGCATAAATCTTAGTGTATATTTCATAGCCAATCATATTTAATCAGTATCAAGTATGAGCAGATAGGATACTAGCAGCAGTATCAAATAGACGAATCTAGCTGATAGCTGATACAAGCATACTATTCGTAAAAGCATAACTGGATCGGCTAGAATAGCCGATATGGGTACATGAAGCTGGGATAAAACGTGTCTAAAAGTAAATAAGTAAATCGATCAATCTAAGACTGGTCTAACGGGCCGATGGTCTTTGATCAACTTTTAGAAACCTATCTAATTCTAATACATGTTTTAAACCCATAGCACGTAACAATCTAGATTAGATAGAGACTGGCCGGTAAAAGCATGATTCAAGTATAAAATAGATCTAAACATGATAATCACTTGAATTTAACAAGATTGAGCCAAATCTACTAATCTCAGATCGGGCACAGTGATATTGTTACAATAAATAAATTATTATAAACAAACAATATTAGTTACTTAATGAATCTATTAGTTTGCCAAAGCTAATAGAGCCGATTACTAGATCAATCACATAGATTTAGACAGAAGGCAAGCCATCACCCTAAACAATGAGACAGCTCAAAAAGGATAACTTGCAATAGTAATTAGACAAGCAGTGACGCCGTTCTCCGTAGACAATCTAACAATCTATCTAATGTTGTTGCTACAACACGCACAAATAAGTAGTGACGTCGCTCTCCACGAACAATCTAGCAACTCATCTGTGAATACTACGGGTTTTAATAATACTTACCAGCAAATGGAAGCCGCTCTCCACGGACAATCATAGCGTGCCTAAAGGTCTCATCGAATCTACGTTACGTTACTCCTACTCCTACTCCTAAGAGGGGTTTACGGCATGATAGCCGGTTTTGTGTATTGATCATGATGATGAATATTATAATAGCCGGGGCTTTATATTTATAGCCTGGGCAAATAAGAATTTTGATAAATGACTAAGAACTAATAAAACTGTAAAAAATTAAGATAACTTGGACTCCAATCTTTCCCTTCTGGTGAAGTCCAATGCGTCTTTTCTTCTTGGCCAACCCGGATGCGGTTTCTTCCTAAACCTGTGTTTAGCCAATATGCCTGTCACAATGCCAATTTGGCTTTCCCTTCGCTTGGTAAACTGCTGCTACATCAGCCTCGATTTGTCCTGACACCTAGTCCCACGCACGGTATTTTCCTTACCAAATTTTGGTGTCAACAACTCCTTTATTTGATAGTATCTCTCTCTATTTTTCTTTCTATTGAGACATGACTAGCTTTCTCTTTTCTTTTCTTTTCTCTCTCTCTTTGCCAGCCCAAATCATGATCTCCACCAACTTTTATTTAGTTCTCTTGTGAAAATCGTGAGTTGCAGAGATGAGAACCATGAAAAGCAAGATCCCAAGTAAGAAAATAGAAACCGAGGAAACCTCTTACTCCTAGAGATGCTAAGTTCTAGAGAATTTATCTTTTAAAAATTAAAATTGCTACATGATGAGTTCCAGTATGATGGAAGTCTAAATTCCTACCACCGCCGTACAGTCATACTTGCTAGATTAGGAAGCCTTACACTTATATTTACTGCTTGTGAGCATTGAGTATGGTCAAGCTGTATAGACCCTTAGGAACTGGTCATGTGGTTAACATCAAGATCCATGTACACTCCACCTATTTATGCTGCTTCTACCCTAGAAGTACGCATCCACAACCATCCATATACATATCTCATTTAGATCCATTAAGAAAATAGTTTTATTCCTATTATGGGAGTAAACTATCCAAAAATATTTCTATACCCATCATTCACCCTTGCTAGCCAATAAAGCTCTAAATATTTCCAAGAATACCTCTTGACAATATGTCCAATAAAGAGGCTTGGGTGCTAAAAAATGAGAAAAAAGAAAAAAAATAAAAGAAAGAAAGAGGACAAATGTCCCATGCAAGAAAGATCAGAAGAGTAGCCCAAGTTCTCCCTAGAAGTCTTCAAAGTTTTAAAGAGAGGTATGCAACTTTCTCAAAAGAGTTGTACTCAGGTATTCACCATTACCATTCTTTACCCCTTCACTCCATCTACCACTATTACACTATACCATATTCAACCGATCACCTAATATGCACATGCACTTCTTGATTTCACTTTATGACTTGTTCCTTGGATCCATAGTTTGACTATGTAATAAATATTAGCAAGTATGTGTTCACTGTCTTCCCACCTATGAGCTCCATATAAGCCTATTAGAAGTAGGGTGAAAGAAAGAAGGCATACACTATCAGTGCCTTGGTAAGGATCCAGAAATACCACAAATGAGAGATCAGAAAGAGTCATACACAAGAATCTTTAAGTTTTATTTGAAAAATTCTGTAAAAACTCCGGAATTATAGTTGATCAAAGAGTTATAGACATGGTGCTTGACTTGACTATTCTATCATTCAACCACCCAAGACCCAAGTTACGGTTACAAAGCCCATAGTGGAAGGTAATATGAGTAAGTTCTCATCATAATAATTTATTCTACCTGGAGGTAGAGTTCCTGTTTAAACACATGTGTACTGGTAAAGCATTATAGCATTCTAGCAACTTCTGATTCATCACTGAGCCTATCTTTGCTCAGGGACAAGCAAAGGTAGGCTTGGGAGGAGTTTGTTGATGGTAGATAAGTATCAATTTAAACCATCAACACAACATGAGAAAAAACTTATAATTAAATATCATCTAGATATAGGGGGTTACACTGACAGAATTCCATGAGTTTTGGTGAATGTCTGTTTCTGCAGGGGGTTACCGGAAAAGAACCAAAGGAGGTCCACATGTCAGATTTAGATAGAGAGAAATGATTCTACTACCACTTTTCTAGAATCAGGATGGTTTGAGAAGACTCTAGACTGAGGCGGAGGCCGGACGGCCACCCTGGCAGGGCGCCCGCCCTGGCCCTGAGCCAATCAGGGCTGAGCTCGCGGATCGTGCCTCCCACCGCCTTCCAGATGCAATAATAGCAGTCCATTTAAGTCAGTTTGATCCAAGGGCTATGGTTCATCCTAAGAGGCTATATAAACAGAGCCCCTGGCCCCCGGAGGAGAGCCCCTCTCTCATTAAGAGATTCAAAAGTTTAGTTGTCAGTAAGAGAAAAGCCTTAGAGCCACCATCTCAAATAGAGCTACATAGTTTGGAGCATATCTAAATAGGATTAGAACTAGAAGGAGTCGAGTTCTACTTGGGTTCTGGATCTGTCACGAGATTGCTTGGTAATCTCTTCTACTTTTGTAACTATTCTTATAATTATTCATCTTGTTCATTATATATTATGAGTATGACTTTAGTCTATTCTAATATATTGGATATGACTTTGTGGTATTTGATTATATTCTCAATTATATTATTCTTAGTTTGCATTGGTTATATGCTTAGCATAGTTGGATTGGAATTATATTTAAGTTTAGGATCGTATAGAGTTTGCCCATTGAATTTCTGGGTGAATGGCCAATATTGTATAGACATGGTGTCTATACCGTATTGTCCTGCGATTGCACCCTATATTCTAGATCGTGAGGTAGATCGCGGAAGTGACAGTCCTATTGAGTCCTTTGTAACCCTCCTTCCGTCTATAGGGCTGGTAGAGCAACATTGCTATCGGGAAAGTGATTGCTATGTCCTGATCTTCCTTTGCAGTATCACTAGGTTTAAGTATAACCCTCTCTTGCCATGATTGCCAAGTATAATTACACTAATCAATGTATGCCATAACTATATAGTTTAGAATGACTTAGGGATTATTCTTCTAGCTCTGTCCTAATCCATGCCAGTGACTTGACTTTGGAATAACTCTGTTGAGATGCGTATTATTATTATATGTGACTAAGTGCTTATAATTTACCTTTTCATACATATTTATCTTGTGACACGTACCCTATATTGAGAAGATAGAATCCCACTATCCTACTACACTTGCAGTGATGCTCATTGCCCATTATCCTTAGCAGTTCCCTTCCCTTGATAAAAAAATATAAATAACGATACCTAGAATACTTCCTGTTAAAATGCTGCAATGGTAATTTATCTGTGTACTTGCGGATACCATATTTAATTTAGAAAAGCTAGCAGTTATCTTTACCATTACTTCTAGTATCATGCTAGGACTGTGACAACTTAGCTTAAGTGGTATTAGAGGTGTTGATGCATTTGTTGGTGCAAATTACTGGGGATAGGTTTTTACTGTCTTTTGGTAATAGTGCTAAGAAATGCCAACAGCTATATGAAGGAATCAGCGATCTGGCTGAATCGGCTAATCATCAGTGAGAAGGTGCACGTCAGTTCCAGCACCAGATTGGCGACACGGAGCGGATTAAAGACATGGCACTCTACCGGTTAGGAAAGGAAGAGCCTGAGTTATCTGTTTTGGTAGTTATCTTGTTTAAATTTATTTTGTATCTTGTAAAGTCGTGTTAGACAAGGATACGGTCGTGCCCAGGGTATAAATATGTACACCCTGGCTCTTGTAAGGGGACATCCAACAATCAATCAAACAAACCGGCTTCACGCCAACCCATAGGAGTAGGAGTAACGTAGATCTCGGTGAGTTCTTCATTGAGGTAGGCTGCATCGGCATCGACCGACCTCTAGTTTGCTGTAAGTACCGTCATGGCTTGTATTACTATTTGATAAGGCTGCAACGGCCTTGTCCGATTCCTTGTTAGGCTTTGGTTCAAGCTAGTTATCGTTAATGATGTGTCTCTTGGCTTGCTATTTGATATTTCATTGATAGTTATCACAATTTATCTAGTTTGGTTAAGCTTGCTTTGCTGTGCTAGATCGGTTAGTTATCTAGGTTTTATAATTGGGGATATTGTGTTTCTACCCTTATTTTAAAGTCCAATTATGATTTTACCCTCGTTTTTCACAATGTTGCGTTTTTCCCTTCCTCTATTAAAACAAAGTCACAGTTTACCCCTACTCCGTTAATAGCATCTCACGGTGTTAAGACCATCTGCACTGGGACTGTAAAATGGAACGGTATAACATGTAGCGTTTGAAATCAGCTGCACCGGCGACCTGGAAGCGTCCGAACCCTAAATGTAGCGTCTGGCGAGGGAAATAGCGGCCTCCCTGCTATGTCAGAGAGCATGCAGCGGCTTGGAGAAAGAGAAAGCGGAGGGGGGAGAGAGTGGCGGGCCTCACGATTTCAACGAACTAAAAATGTTATAACTAACAAACCAAAATTTATTTCAATAAATCCTTCAAAACTAGATCCTTCAAAACAAGATCTCACATTGATATATTTAGATAAAGTGGTAAGTGGGCCCATCCGTAGATAGAGTGTGATCTAGAGGTTGTATGAGTGCGGGAGATTTTACTATAAAGGATGGAATCTTGATGACCAGGCCTTTTAGAGATCGAATATAGATGTCTATAAGTGCGAATAGTCTAACTGAGCTTAGCAAGGACAACTTTGCTATTATAAAAATACCCTTACTTTTCTAAGTTTATTGTGATTTTACCCCTATTTTCTAACACCGTTAGCTGGTGTTAACGGAGTAGGGGTAAACTAGGGCTTCGTATTTACAAAGCGAGGGTAAAAATGCAACATTGCAGATAAAATCATAATTGGACTTTAAAATAAGGGTAGAAACACAATAGCCCCTTTATAATTAATGTTGCTTAATTATAAACACCTTTTATTGGCTAAGATTGAATCTAGATCAGCTTGATGTTTTATGTTAATTTCACGGTTAAAGCTTAGAACTATACTCATAATGATTAAATTTGTTAGCTTGGCCGTTCTTGTTTCCATCTTATGCCTTGCATGATGCGCGTTCAAGGGTGTAGTTGGTTTTTGCTAGCGTATTTTGCGCGTTCGAGGGTACAGTTTGATCGGCTTTTTCACTTGCTTACTTATTACATGCTAGTTTGCCGATTTTCGCTGTGCAGCTTGCTCTAGTTGTTGACTTTCTAGTCAATGCCCTGATCACTATCAGCTATTTAGCCATATATTTGGAACTGTCTAGAGTAACACCGACATGTTCCGCCATGTGTTACTGATCACTCTTTTTTCCTTCTCAATTACAGGGTCAAATTGATTGGCACGCTTCGGTCTCGATCAAACGTGTTGCCGTCGGTGAGGCCGCAGGGATGGAGGACAAGCTCTCGCTCCGATCTACCTAGCTTGCAGCTGTTGTTGGCATGAGGAGTCACGTTTTTGTGCCAACACTTTTTATTTGACATAGTTTAAACGATTCAAATTTTGGATTTTAAAATTTTGACAAGTCCTAAGTCTCTCATTCCCTACAGACCATTACCAGCCACCCCTACAGTGGGGCGTTTTGTAGGAGCAGCCAGTAATGAGCACCCTACAGTGACATTTCTAGGGCCAGCTAGCCACCTCAGGGCCCAGCGCGCCATTGTAGGTGCAGCTCCAGAGAGCCACCCCTATAGTGATCGAGGATACATTCTTATATATAGTGCTTTTTTCACGTAATATGTTACACCCATATTTTCAGGGAACAAATAGGGTGTATAAAACATTATGTGCGCCCTAGGAGTGGTCGCTCACATAAGTTGACAGATTACAATCTATCATCACCCGTGCTTATTACATAATGAATAATAAAATTCAAAAGAATCAATTCTATAAATAAAGTAGAAGAACTAGATAACTACTCTCCATGAGAGCCTCTAACTCCACAAGGACATCAACTGTTGACCACAAGCCTAACACTCGTCACGATAATCTTCATTCCAACCTTGATCTGTTACCTGAAATGTAAACAAAGCATAAGTACATGTTGTATTATCAAATATAACACAGGGTTCATGAGGCTCAAAAGGTTGACAGTGGTTAGACTTCATTTAGCTTTTAAGTGTATGTCATCTTTTTAGTAGTTGAGTAGCAACAAGTATAGCATAATACCATAACATATGATCATATAAAGATAAATAAACTTCTTACAAACAATTTAAGTATTACCATCTTTTATGTAAATGTTCCAAGGCCACTCATATCCTTGAGCAAGGCTAGTATACTAATTAATAAACTCTGCGCAGAGGTGTATACTTTCACTGTGAGTCATGATTTACAAATGTGTGGGTTATTATGTCCAAACACCAAAAATCATATAAATATAAATCCATTCAAAAGTTCATCTAACAAGTTAGGGCCGCTAAGGTTTCTACGCCTGCAAATGTAGGACTCCCCTTCCAAATGGCACAACAACGCGCATCCTATACACATGAAGACATGGGTTCCCACTTTACGCCTGACCCAGACACACCCCTCTTACACCAAAGAGGTAACCTCTAGTCTAGCAAGCTAAAAAAGGTCTTTTAAACAACTAGAGCCGGAGCCATGTGACCCTCACAGTAGTACTGTAAATTCTGGATGATCACTTACAAATAATAAGATGTTGTGTATTTAAAAGTCATATTTTACCATTCCTTGCATAAACATTAATCAAGATATAAGATCATGGTCAATTCCTGCGCTAGCAATTACTACCCAATGCATAAACCCAAGGTATCAAGGCATTCGATAACATCTAGGAAATCCTTAAGGTTAACAAGACATACACATGCATATGAAATTTAGTGATTATGGTGAATAGAACAACAAGGAAGATCACATTCTATACTTGCCTTGATTATCAAAATAGTCCTGCTAGCACTTCTGGTCATCAAAATACTGCTCCTGATCACCGTAGAACTGCTCACCGTCTAACTCGATAATACATCATCATACAAGCATCCATAGTAAATATAATTACAACAGTACACCAACAGAGAGAAAATATATTTGAATTCCTATAAAATTATTCTACATGTCACTACCAACACACAGATGTGAGAATCACTGAAATCGGAGTTATAATGAAGAAATTATGAATTTATCAAGTTTTCTTATAGAAAAATATTAGATTAAACACAAGCCCCAAATTTAAAGATTGAAAACAGTAATGACAGTGGTACTAACATGTACATTATGAGATTACGATGCTAACGAGACTTGAACGGATCCAAACAGAGTTAAAATGGAGATTTATGAGCATTTAAATCCAATGGCATTTCTGTTAATAAATAAACTTTAATTGATTTAAATTAAATCCGAAACTTCCTGATTTTCACAACTTGCTGGGGACCATGATGCAATAGACAGAAAGATCAAGGGCTCTTTAACAACAACGACACCGAAGGGGTAAGTTCTATTCTTGACCGCGATCAGAGATCCGGCGGCTGCAGACGATTGGGGCAAGTTTGGTCGCCGAGACAGTGGCCAAGGCGGCGGCGCTCGGCCGGAAGCTCGCCGGCATTGCTCGAGATCGAGCTACAGTGCACGAGAAATGAAAACAAATGGTGCTATGTGCTCAGGTGCTCACCGAGAACTCTTTTCTGTGATTATTGGCGGATTTGTCACAGGAATGGAGACCGACGAGGGTTGGTGGTCGGCGGCGGTGCGGAGCTCTGGTGAGGTCGACCGACAGTGGTGCGGACACCAATTCGACAAATTAATCGGTTCTATGGGTGGGCATTGTCATAGTGAAGCTAAAGTAGGCCTCGGTGCAGCGAGAGGTAGACGGTAGAGGGGAAATCGAGAGCTCAGATTGAGCTCTAGCAATGGCGGCAATGGGGGCCAGGTTTTGCGGCGGCGCTGCAAGGGAGAGGGGTTTCGGAGAGGGGCGGAGTGGTGGACGAGTGAGAATGCGAGCCCAAGGGGGCTCTTAGAAGGACAGAAGAGGGAGTGAAGTAGCTGGGTCCGCTCAGCTTCATGCCGCTAATGGCGGACCGAGGCAGGCTCACCCGGGCTCTCCGAAGAGCGGGTCGGGGGCGGCTGCGAGGCTGGGTCCTTGCAGCGCTGAAGACGTGTGGAGGCGAGGGCATGGCCGCGGACTGGCTTGGTCATCATGCTGCCGGGGAGAGCGGAGAAGAGGTGACTTCTGCTCGGTCAACAGAGGAGAGTGGCGGGAACAAGCCATAGCTCGTTTGGCAAGACTCCGGGTGGTGGAGCTGCCGACCGGCGTTCGAACCCCCACGGGGGCAAGAATT
>DXKC01031680.1:0-16900 GCA_031170775.1 Cymbopogon citratus
ATACTTAAGCAATGCAATCCCAATTATATGTTATCATGATTAGGAGAAGAATTGCAGAGAAGAGACAGTTTGCCAGATCCACTAATTAGCTCCGATATGATCCATTGCTAATCCAACCCCCTCCTATCTAGCGCGCTCCGATCCATCCTCTGCATTGTTAGCTTTCTTCCCACCTCTGCCTTCGTCTTCTCTGACCGTCCGGTCCAGGTCCGGCCGGTGGCCAGTGCATGTCGTCATCGTCCAACAAGAAGGCACCATACCAAGGGCAGGGGAATCATCATCATCGATCGAGAATAACAACAACCAATGTCGGAGGGGTCGTCGGAGGCGGCAGCGCGTGAGGCGCTGTCGACGGAGAAGGCGTTCGAGGGGGAGCGTCTGCCGGCATGGTCGGAGCAGATCACGGTGCGTTCCGTGGTGGTGAGCTCTGTTCTAGGCCTGTTCCTGAGCTTCATCGTTATGAAGCTCAACCTCACCTCAGGCATCGTGCCGTCGCTCAACATGTCCGCCGGCCTCCTCGCCTTCTTCCTCATGAAGACGTGGACCTCCGCGCTCGAGCGCTGCGGCGTCTTCCCCAAACCATTCACCCGCCAGGAGAACACCGTCGTCCAGACCTGCGTCATCTCCTGCTCCAGCATCGCATTCTCCGGTACGTGAGGTTGCATTGCTTGGTTTCAATTCGATCGATCCAATTGCATCCATCAATCAATTTTCATCAAATCAAATGATTTATTCGTCCATCCTATTCCTGGTTTTTTTTATCGGCCGAAAATCACCGATATTTCCGAAATTTCCCATCTATCCGCGGCTTCCGATAAAATTAGATATCGGCCAAATCTTTCCTGTTTTTCCTACTTTTATACAGACGACCCAAATTCAGCTGCACGATGATTCCATACTCATAATGTTTTATTCACGTTTTTATCTATGAACAAGTGATGTTTCATATTCTAGGAATAGTTTCAAGTCAAATTCAACAAATTTTGTTAAAACAAATTTGAATTTTTTTAATTTGGTCCAATATTTCTGATATATCTTGCTTATCCCATTTATCCATGACCTCCGATAAATTTTAATTTCCGATAACGAAAACTATAATCCAATCTTCAGGTGGGTTCGGCACGTACATCCTGGGCATGAGCAAGAAGATCGCCGAAGGTTTCGACGAGGCGAAGACTAGCATCAACGTGGAGGAGCCATCTCTCGGCCGGATCATCGCGTTCCTGTTCCTCGTCAGCTTCGTGGGTCTCTTCTCCATCGTGCCACTCCGCAAGATCATGATCATCAGCTACAAGCTCACCTACCCGAGCGGGTCCGCGACGGCGCACCTGATCAACAGCTTCCACACGCCGCAGGGCGCGATCCAGGAGAAGCAGCAGGTGTCCATCCTCTTCAAGTCCTTCGCCGGCAGCTTCCTCTGGTCGCTCTGGACGAAGAAGCGCCGGCCTTGCCGTTGCCATCGGCCGAATCGAATCTTTGAGAGGAGGCGACGACGACACCCTCGTCCCCGTACCCGTCCTCGGACGGCACGCGGCGGTGGCGCAGTTCGCCGGCCATGTGGGAGCGAGGTGGAGGGAGGGAATCGAATCTTTTAGAGGCGAGGCGCTCGGCGTGGCGTGGACCTGGACGGCAGGGCAGGACTGGTGATTACTGCTCAGTGCAGCGGGGCGCCGGCGGGGGTTGGGTCGAGATGAGATGAGATGGCGATCTGCGTCTGCGTGCGAGTGCGACAGGGATCTCCAGCTGTGCCTTTGTGTCGTCGGACCTTGGTTGTGTCATCCATGGAGTATTCATAAATAACTTCTTTTTTATAATCTCATCACACTGTTCTCCCCTTCTTAATCGGTACTACTACACAGTTTCTTTCATTAAGTTAAATCACCCGAAAAGGCCATGGCATTAAGTGCTCCTGCTGCCTGATAGTGATAGCCTGATAGGAGTTCCAATCTTCCAATTAAGCATGTCATGTTCTTGTAATTAGAGATGTCAGCAGGTTAGGTTCCCATCCCCGTCCTCATGGTCATGGATGAGAATTTTCTTGTTTTCGTCTTGGTGAATGAATGTAATTGGGTATCACTTCGTGATTCTTTCCCATCTTCGTCGGGAATGTAGTTGCCGCAGAAATTTGCTGTCCCGTAAATCAACAAGGCCGTCAGCTCATTCGAAAGATATCAAATTTTCAATAATCTCTCTCTCTCTCTATATAAACTACTTATGCATGAGAACAACAGATTGGTATAAGCAGCCAGTTGCTGCCTTGTTGGAACTCCAACTCCCTGGAACAGGTGCTTCAACTCCCAGCAAAAAAACAGAACAAGAATATGTGAAGTAAAAGGCTAGACGCAAAAAAATTCAAAAAAAAAAAGAGGCTAGACGCAAAAAAAAATATAAAAAAAATGTTGCTAGGGAGGAGAGGAACCAAACTAAAGATGGCAATGGGTACCCGAAACCCGAGTACCCGACGGGTTTTACCCGATAAAGAGGCGGGTACGGAAGGAACTTCGTACCCGCGGGTACGTTATTGGACAAAATCTTATACCCATCGGGTATGCGGGTACGGGTGTGGGTGTAGACTACCCATACCCGTCTACCCGCGGGTAAGAAAAACCCGCATAAATAACAGCCACTCTAAGTCATTTTAGCTCATATGGTGCATGAATTTGGCATATATATTGATGCTAATGTGTGTTACTCTATTAGCTTGTTACAATGATATGGTTATATCAATGTTTATAATTTGTAACTTGCTAAAAAGTTAGAATTATTTATTATTTTTGTGTGACAATGTCCGATATATTTATGCAATTCTCGGGTATGTTGTCCGGTATGGGTTACCCGTCGGGTAGAATTTACCCGACGGGTATGGGTATGGAATCATTTCCCCTACCCGTGTGCATTTGCGGGTAACCTGACGGGTAAAATTTAGTCCTGGCGGGTACGGGTACGGGTGGGCACTACCCATCGGGTATGTACCCGTTGCCATCTTTAGCCGCAACCTGCAAGTTTTACGTGTCTCCGTTTGTGTCTCTGTACACGTGGACATCACAAACGCCCGCCCCGGCTCTCCTTCAGAAGCGGGAGTTAGTTGATTGCGTTTTTTCCTTTCTTCTCCGCTCGAAGGTGCTCGCCCAGCATCTATGGCGTGGGAACTCAAGACGCTTTAATTAATTAATTAATTAATTAAGAGTTAACATTTACCGTGGGATTCCTTCCCAAGCAGCGTATCCACGTCGGCCTAAATTAGGATGGCTGTTCGATCTCGCTTCGACGTCCTGATTTATTTACTACTGTGTCCACGGTCCACCGGTAAATATCTATCCTCCCCTCTTGTCTCAGAGCATGAGAACTACTTGAGCATGACAAGTAGTTCTCATGCTCTGAGCTCGTCTCGGCGCACGCAAAGATGGTTCTCTGAGCTCAAGTTGATCTGCTTGTCAAAGAGGACGAGGCGCCACCGCTGTCAACAAACGGGTTCTCCTCCGGTGCCGGCGCCCGCACGCACGCCGTCAGTCAAGAGGAACCAACTGGGGGTGTTGACAAGGTCCTCGTCCGGGAATTCTAGCTTCACCGGTGGCGACGACGAAGGATCCGCCGAGCGCCGGCCTTTGAGGCTTCGAGCTTGCCAGTGGCGCTTGTCTGACCGGATGCCTTCGTGCGCGGGCGCCGGGCGACGGCGCGCGGCTCCGTTTTCTCGTGACTTGCGGTGCGGACGGTGCATGAGAAAATAAGAGGGCCCACTTTTGAAGAGAGACGCACCGATGCCGTCCATTCACGCGGAGACACGGATGGGGACATGAAACGGAGACACGCAAGCAGAGTTAAATTATTCAGACTGGTCATCGGAGTTTTTTTTTTTTTTTTTTTTACAAGTGGTCATCAAAGTTTGCCCACTGCAAGAGCAGCAAGCAGAACGAGCCTGCCTACCTCACTTTTTTTTTTTTTTTGAATCTTGCCTACCTCACCTTGAATACACAACCTGTGCGATGGATGCAGCAGCCTCTGGCTCTCCCTTCGATTCACCTCCCTGAGTTCAGCGATTTTGGCGTCATGCAGTCTCAGGCAAGTTAGAGACCAGGCATATTTGTTTTTGTGAGTAGATGGTGGATTGATGTTTGGCCTATACCCTTTTAAAGAAAAAAGATGTCCGCCCATAGTTTTTGAGACATTGCAGATCTTCCAAGTGGTGAGAGCAAGGGTGCTGCTTTTGAACTCAAATTCCTTTTTGTCTGCTCTTTGTGTTCACATCATGGATTTAGGGCGTGTTTGCGACTGCTCCACGAACTCTGCTCCACAAACTCCACTGTGGAGCAGCTCCAAAAACTTTAGGTTTTTGTGGAGCACCTCTTTAGGTGCTCTCACAACTCCAGCATTTTTTCTGGAGGTGAGTGCGTGGAGCTGAAACCGTTTGGCAAAAAAACGTCACTACAAAAATCCTGCTAATCTGTGATGAATTTTTTTCATCACGGATCAACAAAAAAACATCACCAAACAACATCCGTGATGATTTTAGATATCATCGCGGATTGAGCGTCACCGATTAACCTCCGTGATGTTATGTTAGAAATCATCACGGATTAACATAAATGGTGACGTTCTTAAATCGTCACGATAGAGCCCAAGGCCTAGTTAGCCCAGCCCAAGTCCATTTGCTACGACGAAAAATAAACGTCACGGATGAATTGCCACATCATCATAGATGCTTACATGCACGATGACATGGATGATGACACGGACGATGCCATGGATGATGACGTGTACAAGGACATGTGCAGCCCAGCCCAACATACAAATGGGCCTTTTTAGGCCTATTTGCAGAGGATTTTCAATTTAATTTCAGCCCATTTACCTCCAGCTTTTAGCCCATTTGCGTCCCGCTTTCAGCACATCTGCGTCCAGATTTCACCATTTTACAATTTATTTTTAACCAATTATTATAGCACATAAGAGATATTATTACAATATTATAAATTTATTACTTACAATATTATCCAGCCACAACATATGCATTCTAATATCAGAACCAGTGCACAAGTCTCACATCAACTATCAATATTATGACGTCCATCACCCATCAAATTCACAACAATCAAGTTCAACTAGATGCAGCATTAAGCGCCTATACATCATTCTTGCATATAAAACGCTTCAGTTCATCAATTCCAACAGTCTTCCCGTGTTCTTGCTTCCTGCACATATGAGAGAAATCAGAAGTTGCATATGGTCAGGATATACAGTTATGCACGAGTGCAAAACTTAATTGGCTGTAAGGATTAATTTGCATTATCCTTGCAGATAGCCTTGCAAAGAAATGTCTAAATACAGCTATGTGAAAGAAGTTTACTGCTACGACGTGGTAACAAAATATTAAGAGATGATTTCTTTATATATAGTCATAAATAATTAAAACAGATATATAAATCTCAAAAAAAAGTGCATACGTAAGTGAACATTGTACTGATTATGACCGTGTTCTTATAGTTAATCTCAAAATAGATAATACTAAAATACTACACAAAAAATATATATACCCGGTATCACAAGTTGAATCTTATACTGATCTATAAACATCGCCAATGGGCAGAGTGGAAATAAGTGCGTACATACCAGCAGGTGAAATGCGGAGGCCAACTGTGCATTCTAGTGGCTCTGGCTCCAGAAGACTTCAAAAACTGCAGTTTCAGATCACAGCCAGCAGTAACCTTCTGCTTCTGTGGCGCCCGCTTCAGAGCAGAGGCATTGTGTGCCGCCTTCTTTCTCCTTCAGATACTGCAGCAGCCAGTTAAATCCAATTATAATTAGTGAACTAGATCCAGAAAACAAAAAATAACCCCATAACAGAGCTGCTTGTATTAACCACAACAGGAAACACGTCTAGGCAGTTACTATCCCAACACACCTATGTAACAGCATGATGAAATTCGAAACTGATTATTTCATTTGGCATTTGGCATTTGGCATTAGACGGGCTAGAAGGAATTTCAGAGCATTTGGTATTTGGAATACTCAGATCAAAACTGACCATCTGAGTAGAATAAGTGAACAGATACACATGCCAAATGAAAATTTCAGTTAAGCTACTACCAAGCCCCAGCCATCAACATTAACAATTTAACATCAATTGAGAACCCAATAGCAGCACATAAAAACAGGAAAACTAATTTTCTACTGTCAAGAGAATGGCAATGCCTGTTGAAATCAACAAACAAAGCATGAGGAACAAACATAGCTCTTTGCATTTACAACGACATTCAGGTTATCTAAGGAAAAAAGTACTGAATGCCACAGGAGTCCTGCTCTCCACATAAATCAGAGAACAAAAAAAAAGGATCCAAGCACCATAGTCTCTGCATCCAAAAAAATTGACCCGAGCATCGTAGTCTGCATCGCAATATTCTCGATTATGAAGCAAATCGCTGTTAGAAAAAAGGGACGTGTTATCATTAGACGGGCTAGAAGGAATTCTACTCCAGCGGATCTGATTACACTAGTCCTGACTAAAATACAGTTTTTTAATCAAACGACTTGAGCGGAGAATGTTCATCTGATGATACTAGTCTTGACAAAAGCATAGGTTATTAATCGAACGGATGGAGTGGAGAGCTGGTGCTTACGGGAAAATGGCGACGGAGACGGACGAGCACCCAGCGGTGGTAGGGACGAAGCGGCGCCAGCTCCCGTCCTTCGCATGAGGAGAAATGGATCTCATGCTGCGGGCGTCGCCAGCTCCCGTCCTCCGCAGCCGGCGGGATCCGCGGAGAGGGAGCGCGGCTCACCGTCAGATGCGGCCACCTCCGCTACCGTGCCGGCGCTTTCCTGACCACCTCTCCACTGCGGCGGACGGGCAAACAAAGGGCACAACCAGCGCCTTTGCCGTCGCCGTCGCGGCCCACGAGCGTCGCTGCCGCCGCCCGCGCTGCGGCCGCATCCAGCGCTGCAGACGCCGCTTGCGCTAGGGACGGATCCAACGCCACATCGATGCCGTCCTGCTGGTGCCGCATCCCACTCCCGCACAACCACACCATCGCAGACAAGAGTGAGTGCGAGTGTATAGCAGAGGAGGGAGGCACAGAGAGGCCGAGAGAGTGATGGCCTGGGCAGGATCCATCGGAGGAGTGGTCGTGCGAAGCTGGACCTGGAGTACGACCGGAGAGAGGGGCAGGGCGAGCAGGAGAGTCTGAGGGATGGGCGGTGTAGAGGAGGGTTAGGGTTTGGACGGGCTGTGGGAGAGCGAAGGGGATTTTATTCCGTGTTTCACGTATCTCAACCGTCCAAGTTGATCCAATGGCGAGGAGCAAAGCATGCTTCAAGATGGGCTATGGTGGGCTTCTGATTTTAGTATTTGGGCCGAGCTTCACTTGTTTTGGCCCGTTAGTCTTTAGAGTTTTTCTTTTTATTTTAAATTCCAATCACTTTCATGTTAGGATTGTATTTGATTTCTATTCTATGATTTACGTGGTTCTAATAATTTTTACACACATTATATCACCTAAAATATGTTATCTAGAATTTTTATGTATTTTCGAGGTGATTTATTATTTTCTAACATTTAACTTATTTTCTGCGTGGTTTTGTAAATTCACTCTAACTTAAACTACATGTTATGTCAAACAATGTCAGAAAATTACACAAAAATATATATACATATACATGTTCTACTTGAGCCCATATCCTAAAAATATATATACATATACATGTTCTACTTGAGCCCATATACAGCTCCACGAACTCTGCTCCACAAACTCCACTGTGGAGCAGCTCCACAAACTTTAGGTTTTTGTGGAGCACCTCTTTAGGTGCTCCCACAATTCCAGCATTTTTTCTGGAGGTGAGTGTGTGGAGCTGAAACCGTTTGGCAAAAAAACGTGGAGCGGAGCTGAAAAACGTGGAGCGGAGCAGTCTCAAACACGCCCTTAAATAGCGCGCTATTTTCGCGCTATAGCGGCGCTATAGCGCGAGAACGGACATGCCGCGAAGTTATTGCTCATTTTAACGCTATCGGTGCTATAGCGCCGCTATTGACGCTATAGCGCCATAGCGCGCTAAATTGCTATTGATATGTCTTTTAAAAACTATGTCAATTGTCAAGTATTGTGTCCATTTGATTTTACTATTTTTGTTTTCCTATGGATTGTGGATGAGTTATAAACTTATTATTATCATCATATTGTGACTTATCAAATTACCATTTATCAACTTATGAACTTATATGAATTCTGAACTGTTTTGCTATTTTTTCGGAGTGTATTAAAATAGCGCGCTATAGCGGCGCTATACCGTCGCAAGCTATATGACGCTGCATCAAATAGCTGCCGCCACGCGAAGTGATCATAGATCAACTGGTTGGGTTCCTTGTGGTGGAACCTGCCCACCAGGGTTCAAATCCTGGTGCTCGCACCTTTTTCTGGGATTTTCCCGGGATTTTCCGGCGCTACGCATTAAGTGGTAGGCGACGTCCCCGTCGACAGCGAGGCGCCTGTGGTGACTTCGTGAACTTGAAGATCGTGGTGACTTCGTGAACTTGAAGATCTGCCGGCCCAGTCCTTTGGAGGTGCTCATAGGGATAGGGTTTGCGTACGTGTGTTCATAGGGGTGAGTGTGCGTGCGTATTGGGCGTCTGCGTTGTACTGTGTAATCTCAAAAAAAATAGCTGCCGCCATAGCGGCGCCATAGCGCCTAGAAAGCTCTGCCGCAAAATTATTTAGCGCGCGATTTAAAACATGAGTTCACATTGAGGATGTAAATTTAATTTTTGATTGAGGTCAACATACATGCCCCGTTGAAAGCGAATAAGCTTATACTAATCCAAGTTTTGGAACAAATAGTTTTGTGGAAAATTATTTGAGTAGTTTAGCTTCATCCTATGCAGATTGGCCACTTGACATATTGAGAATGAGCAGAGAGGAAGAAAACATAGGTGGTGTGCTCTAATTGGCTGAGAGGATGACTGCATGAAGCTCTAGTTCTTCACATGTCTCACGGATCACTACCAGACCAGAGACTTTTCGTGTCGGCTAGTTTAATTCCTGATGGTTATTCAAAAACCGATGGGATTCCACTACAATTCCTATCGGCTGGGAAAAACCGACGAGAATTAGTAAGATTTTTCATGTTGGCTTTGTATAACCGTCAGGAAATAAATATAATCGTCAGGGAAGGATTCGGATTTCTGTCAGGATCTTTGAACCGACCGGGATTGAATTCTTGTCGGTTTTAAGCCGACAGGAAACAAGCCCCCACGGGAGATGTTCGTGGAAACAGAGAGCGCGTGAGAAAATAGAGATTGTGCGTTGAATTTCTGCTCTCGGCCCACTTCCACTTTGAACTGATATATAACACGAAACTGAAACCCTAACGAAATCCTATCCATCCCCAACCCAACCGCCGCCTCCCCCACGAACTCCCCACTACTGCTCGCGCCGCCTCCCTCCACTCCATCGCACGCCCGCCGCAAATCCCGGCACCGGCCCGTGCCGCCTCCCCCCAACTCCCATCGCACGGCCACGCACCTTGCGCGCCCGCCGCGTCCCCCTCCCTCGTCCGCCGCATCCTCTGCCGCCGCCGCCTCCCGTCCGTGCCGCATCTCGTTCGTGCCTCGTCCGTGTCTTGTCCGTGCCCACGTCCGTGTCTCAAGCCGCATCTCATCAATCTTCTCTGTCTGTGCCACGCCCGCCGTGACCAGATCCGCCCTAGCCCCGCCAGCGCCTCCGCCCGTCACCTCCGTCCGTGGTCGTCATCTCTATCTGTGTCGTGGTCGTCATCCTCCGCCTGTGCCCCTGCTCGTCAAACAGCAACCCATCATCGACAACACATCCACCGCCCCTGCCAATACTGCCCGGTGACACAAGAGGTGGACATTAGCTATCACAAGAAGGGGAGAAGGATACCCTACAGTGAGAGGTGATTTGATTCTTCCCTTGCAATTTTTTATGGATAATAAATCATTGATATGATTGGAAATATCAGATCTGTATATCTTGGTGTATATATGTTTTTTTGAACTTATCTTGGTGTATATATGTGGTTTGGAAAGTCATGGTTTTTAGCTATATGATTGTGCAGTTGATGATGAGGACATCACTATATCATGTTCAAGCCTAGGAGGGGAGGAGGACCAGCTAGGGCCTGCAACTCATCGTCTTCATGGAGGAGGTCCGGCCCATCTGAAGTTGGAGTCCATCTCGGGTTCCAGAGCAGCCACGAGTAAAACTGGTCTTCGGGGACCATATAGACTCTGTTTTCGATGTTCCATATATAGTTGGAAAGCTAATTTGATAAGTGATCCAACGGAACTAGTCTCACATAAAACTACCTTTGTGCCTGCTTGTGGTGATATTGAAATCTTTGGACAAGTTGACCGGTGCTGTAACATCTCGCCTCCTCAAGGTCGGGCCTGCTTACATCTAGCAGCTTAACTAGGACATAGACTATCCTCACAGACCAACACCAGTCTTTTCTGCGCATTTTGTCCTCACTCATGTGCACATAGGAAGGACTTCTCGGTCGGTCACCCATCCCTAATTTACTTCAAGCCAAACACGCTTAACCTTTGGAGTTCTTTAGAGATGAGGTTCCAGAAAAGAAGTTGGGGTGTTACATCCTCACCCTCTTAAGAGATCGTCATCCTCGTCGATCAATCCCAAGCTAAGAACGTTCCTTCTTGGCCACGTCCATGTGTCCAATGTCAGCGCATGTGCCATATTGTATGACCACTTTGGACCCACACCAGCCATGCGCACCATGCCTGCACAACTACGACATACGCGCCCGTGAAACTACGAGAGTCGGCTCTGATACCATTGTAACATCTCGCCTCCTCAAGGCCGGGCCCGCTTACATCTGACAGCTTAACTATCCTCACAGACCAACACCAATCTTTTCTACACACTTTGTTCTCACTCGTGTGCGCCCGGGAAGAACTTTCCGGTCGGTCACCCATCCCAAAATTACTCCAAGCCAAGCACGTTTAACCTTGAAGTTCTTTAGAGATGAGTTTGTAAAAAAGAAGTTATAACTTGTTGGTATGAGTATCCTATTAATCATGTTAAGCTATGAGCTGAGGTGTTACAGGTGCCATGTCCATAGGGGTTGTCGTGATCTTTCTATAGAGGAATACAAGGCTGCCTTCTTATACATATTGACCAATATACCACAGATGGAAGATTTCTTGAAGTATGTGTTGTTTTCACCGAGATGAGTTCAAAAACTTTACCAAAATAAATCATCATGCTGATTTGTCCATGTCTTTATAGAAACTTTGAACATGAACAATGGAAGGGAACAAGGAATCCAACTGAATAACAAATTTCTAGCTTAAGGTTGAATGGTTGGAAGCCTGGGCGTGGGAGCTATGGACATAATGGTCCTAATTTCTTTGATTGGTTCAAAGCTCATGTAAACAACACACTTGTCATTACATAGTATATAATTTAGTTAACAAAAGAAAACTAATTTATTCAAATTTGCTTTTCAGTGCAAGGTTAGTGCAAGCATTCACAAAACAGGTGCGGATTTTGCTCAAAACAGGGGCGGGTCTCGCCCATATGCTCAAACCAAATAACATCTGGTAAGTTGTAATGAACAGAATTATACATGTCCATATTAATGTTGTGCACCTGGCATGTGGCATAGATTAATCTAACACTACACTGGTACAGGAACTATAGCACAAAAGTGGTACTACTTCAGCTCACAATTGCTGACCCAAACATCCACCACAAAAAATGTTTGATGGCACACTAACCTCCAGCAAAATTACTCTACTCCATTGTTGCCAAGTGTCAGCCTCTCAGGATAGCTCTGATATACCGTCTCGCACTTATCTTCCAAAATCTTCACGGCTTCTGTGAACAGCACCTCGGGAGGCAGACTTCCAGTGGACTCGATGGTGACTAGCGAGGAAACACAATAGCCAACACGGAGGATTAGAATGTTGCGGCCGAAGTAAGTACAGAGCTATCGTATCGAAGAAAACTTCTGTAATACAGTTGTCCAACTATGGAGGCGCGATAATGAAGACATTTTACTTGAGGTATAAAATGATTGAGTTCTTGACTACTTACATATGAAGTGGTCTCTAACACTCCGTAGCTCGATTTGCTTCTTGGGTGCAGACGACTCCTGGGCTTCGGACGTGCCCTTGGTGGACTCTTTAGGCTGGATCAGGCTTCTGACACATTCTCTACGGAGTATAGTAGCAAGTGACAGAGTAGCATCATCGTCGTTGTCAGGTAGTACGCCGCCGGTGATGCAGCAGCTGTCATCTGTGCCGCTGTAGTGTCGAAGATGAGCCGTGCGTTGTCAATGTCGTAGGTCTGCACAAGGCTTCCCAGGAGTGACATGCCCGTGAATGGCATGACGCTCAGCCGATCAGGCAATCCTGGTCAGTGTCGTTGTCGGAGTAGAAGTAGTTGTACCTCTTGAGGTGCATCACCGCGTCATCGCCGTCGAACACCAGCGCGAGCTCCGGGATCGTCACGTTCCGCAGGGATGCCGTCGTGTAGCACAGGTCGAGCCCGATCGCCGACCCGTTCACCCGGCTGGCGGCTGTGTTAGACTGAGTATTGTATGGCTGCATGTGTGTGTTGCGTGTGTGGCTGCATGTATGCGGTGGCCTGTATATGTATGTCTTACCATTCATGGAATAGAACAAGTTGTGTATTCCCATTACTGCGCTCGGTCACTACACTGCCGGCGCTTAACCCTCATCACTGTCGGAATATGAACCGGCAGTACACAAGCGGCACATCACTGCCGGAAATTTGCGACCGGCAGTGATGAAAAGAAATAGTGCCAGATAGAATCGAAGGCCGGCAGAGTTAGTGTAAAACAACATTGCCGGGTTGTCTAAAAATCCGCCGGACCGTTAAACTATCCGACAGTGTTGTCTCAGTATACACTGCCGGCCTGTTTTACGAGCCGACGGTGTTTTCTCCGTTTACACTGCCGGCTCAATTTCAAAGCCGACAGTGTTGTCTGAGTCCACACTGCCGGCTGGTTTTCGGAGCCGACAGTGTTGCTTTGTACAACACTGCCGGCTCGTTTTCGGAGCCGACAGTGTTACTTTGTACAACACTGCCGGCTCGATCACTGAGCCGACAGTGTTGCTTTCAGTAACACTGCCGGCTCGCTACCTGATACGACAGTGTTATATACGTTAACACTGCTGGCTAGTACTACAAGCCGACAGTGCTCCGAGGTTTTAAATTCAGTTTTTATATTTATTATTTATTATTTTTATTTAATAATTTTTCATTTAATTATTGTTTGAATCCGACGGTGCTCCATAATGGTAATAATTATAATTAGAATTATAATCGTCCATCAACAAAATAAACACAATATTGTAATATTATCCGGTGCGGTTACATTCAAATGAGAGTATCGAAGTCATTTTTCGTATAGTCCTTTCTTGTAGACTTTGGCTTGTGCGATTGAGTAGACACCGGCTTTTGACACGATATGAGCCAAGATGAACTCTGCCAGCTCCGACGATAGTGCGGTGATCTCATAATCTTGCAGCCTTTGGTTGTTATATTTTTCATGCTGCAGTTCAAAAAATACATAAAATTGTAAGTATCAATAGAACAAATTTTATAGTTAATATAATAAATAAATGAAATGGGGATTATACTCACCAATTTATCTAGCTCAGCTGCAGTGAATGTGATATTACGGAACATTGTCCACATGACATAGAACCCACATTTATCATTGCCATCCGGCTGTCTTAGGTGCGGGATTTTGTCCATTACTTAAACATTGAATGGTGTCAGGCTCCCACCTCTATGTTCTCTCCTGTGCGGCATTATAATAAATAGTTAAAATGGGAATCATTAGAAACTCTCATGGTATCACGAGACGATTTGTTTCCACGACCTCTCCGCTTCCGCTAACCCCAGAGCCGCCATCGCCGAGTCCCTTGCCGGCCTCTGCAGCAGTCGCCGAGTTCATCTCGCCGGCTCTCTGCATCCCCGCGCGCCGCGCCCCACCCTCACGCGACGCCGCGCTGCTTCCGTTCGCGATCCGCGACGCACACGACGCGCGCTACTTCCTATTCTTAGCCTGCCGCTAAAGCCGCACACACCTTCCACGCCGCGCATGCGCTGATCCACGCGTCTCGTGCGTGCTGACTCAAGCTGCTCCGCTTGTGACCTCGTGTCCTTGTGATCCGGTCAGCCTGATCGCGATCCAGCACTTGCGTCCTCTACCCAAAAGCCGCAAGCTCCGTGCGACGCCTCCTTTCTTTTTCCAGTATTAAAAAAAAAAACACACACACACACACACACACACACACAAAAATACCTTCCTTTCCTAGCCTCTCAACTCCCATGCACGCATGCAAACTTTGTGCGTCTTCCCTTTCCCGTCAATAGAAACAAAACAAATATCTCTCGTCGCTGCTCCCTTCTCAGCCTGCTGCTACGCGATCCTGCGCTCGACTTCCAGTCGCGCCGCCTGCCCGTGATCCGCGTCTGCATCCTCATGGCTCGCTCTAACGCCGACGATGCCCAGCGCGAGGCCGAGCAGGAGCGCCTCCAGCGCGAGGCTGCCGCCAAGGCCAAGGCCGATCGCGATGCCGCCCTCGACGCCCTTGAGGCCAAGCACGCCGCTGTGCATGCCCAGGCCATCGCCGTTGTCAACATCAAGGTGCTCATCCCCGTCACGCTGGATCGCGCCACCAACAACTACGACCGGTGGCGCAAGCTCTTCCTCGTCACCCTTGGAAAGTACGCCCTCACCGACCACGTCCTCACCGACGCGGCCTACCCCGAGCGATCAGCATGGGTGCAGATGGACTGCACCGTCCTCACGTGGATCTACAGCACCATCGCCCCCGATCTGCAGCAGCAGGTCATGCTCCACGACCCCGTCGCCCACGTCGCCTGGACCGTCCTTGACAACGAGTTTCTTGGCCAGCGGGAGTCCCGTGCCCTCCTCCTCTCGGTGGAGTTCCGCATGTTCAATCAAGGAGCGTTGTCCATCACCGACTTTTGCAAGCGCCTGGAGACGATGGCGAGCGCCCTCGCTGAGTTCGGATCCCGTCGGCGACCGCAGCTTGGTGCTGACAATACACGACCTCAACGGGAAGTTTCGTCATATGGTTTCTAACCTTAAATTGCAGCGCCCCTTCCCGACGTTCGACCAGGCTCGCACCCTCCTCCTCCTCGAGGAGATCGACATCAACGACACCGCCACGGAGGATCCTCCACCCGCACTCTTCGCTGCGCCGCCCCCTGCACCCCAGGGTCCTCCCGGTGGCCACACTGGGGGCGGCTCTGGTGCTCCTTCGAGCGGCACATCGGGCGGTGGTCAGCGCCAGAACAACCGTCGACGCGGGCGCTACAGCAAGTCTGCTGCTTCTAGCACCAGCGGCAACGGTGGACACGGTGGACCACGCCCCGGGCCACCTCCTCCACTCGCCCCGATCCCGAACCCATGGGCGGGCACTCTGCAGCTGTGGCCGCACCCCTACGGCCCGAGCACCTCGACTAGCTCGGCCCTAGGGCCGCGGCCTCCGACGTTCTCGCCGTCATCACTGACTCCGGCCTTCACCGCGCTGCCCCAGCACTCCTACACTGCGTAGCAAGTGCAGCAGGGCTGTTATGGCGCGCCCCCAGGTTTCTCCTATGGGGGCGCCCCATCCTCGACGCCGGCCTACGCTGTTATCTAGCAGCCACAACAGCAGCAGCCCTCCTGGACGCCGATGGCGGGTGGCTCTTGGGAACAGGGGCCTCTGATCAACAACATCAGTACCATGTCCTTGACGCGGCCACCGTCTTCCACCGAGTGGTACGTTGACTCGGGGGCTGGTTAACATATGGCCTCCAGTGCTGGTATACTCACCTCCTCCCACCCTCCTGTTTCCAGTCCTTCATCCATTATTGTCGGTAACGGGGCTGTCCTTCCCGTTACTTCTGTTGGGTCTTCCTCTTTGTCCACACCACATCGGTCACTTATTCTTTCTAATGTTTTAGACGCTCCTAACATTATTAAGAATTTGATTTCCGTTCATCGCTTTACCACTGATAACAATTGTTCCATCGAGTTTGACCCATTCGGCCTTACTGTGAAGGATCTTCAAACACGGAGCGTGATCGCTAGGTGCAATAGTTAGGGCGATCTCTACCCGTTCTTTTCTCTAGCAACCAGCACCACCGCCCTCACCGCCATTGCATCCTCCACCACTCTTTGGCATCGTCATCTCGGTTAGCTCGGTCATGAGGCCCTGTCCACGCTTGTCCGCAATAATGCCATCACTTGTAATAAACACACCACTGATCATATTTGTCCAAGTTCCGCTAGGCGGAACTGGGCGCCCGCCTAGGCGGGATTAATCGCTAGGCGAAGCCTGCCGTCGCGATTAGGGGGGGTAGGCGGTGACCACGGCTTTGGGCGGCTCTAGGCGGCGTTGAATCGGTTCTAGGCGGCGAGGTGGCGCGCGAGGTGCCGCAGAGGCGGACGCGCGTGCGGGCCACGGAAAAATTGGCCCCGCCCGCATAAGGATAAGGGGGAGAGAAGGCACGACCTGGCAGCCATTTGTTGTGAACTCCTCTCCACTGGTGTTGGTCGACCCCGACAGACCCGCTCGTCCGCGCCGGTCGACCCCGCCGGACCCGCAGGAGCCGCTCGTTCCCGCGTCGGAGGGAAGCTGCTCGTCCCCGCCTGCCGTCCTGCTCGTCTCCATGGCTCCGCCTGGAGGTTCGTCCCCGCCTGGAAGCTGCTCGCCTTCCCCGCCTCGAAGCTGCTCCCCGCCTGCTCCCCCGCCAGGAAGTTCTTCACCGCCGGCCAAGTGTCCCCTCCCCTCCCCTGATCGTCTCCCCTCGTCAGCACCTCCCCTCCTCTGCTCTATTCATAGTTCTTAGGTTCATGAATTTTTGGCTAAGTGTCAAATTTTACCATG
>DXKC01031701.1:0-11012 GCA_031170775.1 Cymbopogon citratus
AGAGTGGCTGATCGTATGGCCAGCCATGGTGTAGCTGCCTTTCCTGATGGAGGGCGAGCGTTCTGGTGCCAGGCACCCGACTTTGTAAACGATATTGTCTCCAGCGATTTGGCTGGAGCTTTGGGTTTATAAAGAACTGTGAGTTTTTTTAAAAAAAAGCTACCGCCGGCAGTGGTGCTGCTGATGCAGCATCCAGCAGCAGGGATAGCGCAGGGTTGAATCGGAGTATCGGGCGGGACCCTGCCCGCCGCCGCCTTCCACCGACGTCGTCCACGGCCGCTGGCGATGCGCCGCCTCGCCCCACCTCCCCTGGTCTCCGACGAGTCCGAGTCCCCGACCTTCACGCGTTGCTGATACCGTATCGCCGGCGTATCAGGCGAATCCGTATTTCTCTTGGAGGGATCGAAGACTGTGGAATCATAGTCGGCTACGTTCCTCTTATGAATCGAAGTCCTAGACTCGCAAAAAAAAGAATCGAAGTCCTAGGATCCTATACTCCAAATCACCTCGCTCTATTTGTGTCCCAGCCGGTGCTCCATCTTCTTTTCTGCACATCGTGTTTCCAAGCAATCTGTAGCGCAGCGCCTGTAGTTGTAGGCTTGTAGCGGCTCTTGCAGCGAAGGTCAGCTAAACTCTCTTACTCATTTTCTGTATGTATGCCCCCACCGAGCTGCTTTGGGTTTACCCCCTTCATCTATCTATATATACGATTGTATACCCGATCTGTCAAGAAGGGATTTTTTTTTTATGGTTTTATTATGCTATAGGATTTCAGCAATATGTTTACGGTTCACATGGCACTATTTCTTGCAGAATCAAAATGGATGACCAGCTTATGTGCAGAAGGAAAAGACTGAAGCGTTGCCATAACATGCCTGTCGCCACACAGAGGAGTGCACAGATCCAGTTTTCAGACCTTCCTGTGGTATGTACTTAATTATGTTTATGGCTGTATTTACGAGTTTGTGGTAGAACAACTTGTGCAATTAATTGTCTCTTCTGCTTCGTTGCAGGATGTACTAGGCACGATTCTGTCAAAATTGCCACAAAATGAAATAGTAAGAACTAGTGTTATATCAAATGAGTGGAAACATATCTGGACAGTTTGCCCCAAACTCAGAGATGGTACCGATGTGGCTGGAACACAACACTATACTCAGAAGTTTATTGACAATGTCAATGGAGTCTTAAAACAATATCACGGCAAGGTGGTTGAAGAGTTTGGGGTCAAGTTTGAATTTGATGCTGCGCTAGCTGAACATCTCGACTGTTGGGTTAATTTTGCCTTATCATCACGAGCAAAGAATCTATCTCTTGACTTGCTCCCGGCCAGTTGGGGGCTTCGTCCTGATAGGTACAGATTTCCCATTGAGCTGTTTGATGGCGAAAGCATATCCCGTCTGCAACACCTACAACTTAGCTTTGTGTCTTTTGAACCATCTTCCCAATTCTGCGGTTTCCCCAACCTGAAGAAGCTTGACCTACATGTGGTGAGCGTCACTCGTAAAGGTCTTGAAGATATGCTGTCAAATTGCTCTAATCTTGAATGGTTGAGTATAGTTAGATGCCATCTGGATGATGAACTGAGGGTGCATCGTCCACTACCCCGCTTGCTATACTTGCAAGTCGCATACTGTGCAATAAGCAAGATAGAGTTCAGAGCCAAGAATCTGCAGACGTTTGTATTCCGGGGGAAGTTGATTCATTTTTACCTCTGGCCTGCTTTGGCACTGAAAGACGTGCAGCTCTATCTTCATTGCAAGATAGGTCTTGACTTCGCTATGACCGCGCTGCCCTTCTTGTTTCCAAGGGCACAGAATATGATTCTGCATTGTTCCATGGCACTTGAGGTTTGTATATATCCCACAGCCATTATCATCAAATTGTTTCCTAACATTTATCTGTTTGTACGACTCCTTATTTTTTGTTTTCTATCCTTCAGACGCCAGGGCCGCAAGGAAACACTTCTAAGTTTTCACTGTTAAAGTATCTACAACTCAACCTTTTGGTGTCGGTGGAAGATCTCACTAACCTTCTGTTCTTGGCCTCTTTCTTGAGCGCTGCTCCTTTAATTGAAAAATTAGAGATACATGTAAGTACTGCAATGGTTAACTTCCTTTCAAATATAACTTCTTGTATTTCATACTTTATTAGTGGTATTTATAAGTCAAAAAACGCATCTTCACTATCAAGGTTTGCTTTTCATTTAATAAATGTATCAAACTGCACATGTATACAACTTTGGTTGTTTCCACATATTATCAGAATATTATAAAGTTGGTGCTCCTTGTATTACAACCTTTGCTGACATATTCTTTTTTTTTTTTCCTCCTAAAATGTTGCAGTTTTCTATTTGTACCCTCCCACCTGGTTCAGAGCTTATCAGGAGAGTTCCAGGTTCTACACAAAGCTATCTGAAGAACCTTATTATCACTGGATTTACAGGATGCACCGGTCAAGTTGAATTGTTGTTACACATTGTAGAAAATGCCCCTAACCTCAAGGCTTTGACTATTGATCGAGTTAATCCCTATGGTAATACTTTAGAGTATGTAAGGCCATCAAGATCCAAGGCAGTAGACATTGCTAGGAGACACCTGGATGGGAGGTTATCAGAAAACACAAAGGTTTCTATAATGTAGGGCGATGTGCCTGAAAAGGAAGCCTGCTAATGTTGTGGATGGACTAAATTCTTGCAGAGTTGAGCTGGGATGCGCTTTTCCACACTCCAACAAGCTGAATGAAGGGTGAGGCGTGAGCCTTGTTGCTTGTTGGGCACCCGTTTGACTCCAAGCCCCGAGTTCTACCTGATGGATGATTCCTTTCAATCAGCTGATCAGAACATGCATATTTGCACGCAGAATCATTTCTCACGTGCAGATCACGTTCATTCACATCTCTAGTATTTTATTAAAACCATAAAAAAAGATTTGAAAATATTAACCTGACAGCATACACCTTAGTACATTGACAATTAACAAAGCAGCATCATTCATCACTGAATCTTCGATCTGCCCTCTCAAATCTGAGTCACCATGTGCTATTATTACTTTTTTTTTTAGTATCTGTGCTTATTACTTTGGAAAGTGATGGGGTAGACAGGGTGTTTGTCCGGGCAGAACAACCCAAAGTTCCTCTCCGTCGCCTCCCCTGGCTTCTGATTCTCGTTGTCGTTGAACATGGCGAACACGTACGTCTCCAGCACTCCGGGCCTTCTGGGCGTGCCTCTGTACACGTGGTCGATGAGCCCCTGGTTGTACGCCCGCGCATAAGCGCATTGTCCACGCTCGCCGCGAACCCTCCGGCGGACGGCCAGCCGCTCTCGGACACGACGACCCTGACGCCGGGCGCGCCGGCCTTCTCCAGCGCGGCGTAGATGGCGTCCACCATGGCGTCGAACAGGTTCGTGTAGGCCAGCCCGTTTCCGCCGACGCTCACCGTCGCCGCCCCCGGCTCGAACGTGGCGTAGCCGAGGCAGATGTCGCCGGGGCTTCCCCTGTACGCGAAGTAGGGGTACACGTTGGCGAGCAGCGGCGACCCGGTGTCGGCCAGGAACCACGCGACGGGCACCATGTGCCGCTCCACGTCGGGGTGGAACACGCCTGTGGAGGGCGGGAACGTGTTCGTGAACACGTCCATCTTCACCGCCGTGGACACCTTGACCACGCCGGAGAGCCCCGCCGCGGCGAGCGCGGCGTGCACGTTCCGCATGGCCGGGAGGATGAGCCCCGCGTCTCCCGCGTCGATCTCGTTGCCCACGGCGATGTACTTGATGAGCACGTCCGGGTAGTAGGCCTGCACGTTGGCCTGGACCCAGGCGGTCGCGGCGGCGGCGCTGCTGGCGAGGTCGCGGACCGCGTCGACGCCGCCCACGTCCAGGATAAGGCTGATGCCGCTGCGGCGGAGCGCGGCCAGGGCGCCGTGGTCCGGGGAGTAGATGCGCATGGCGTGGATGTTGTGGGACTTGTAGAGCGGCACCACGTCCGCGTGCGACGGCAGGTTGTCGCCGAGCCAGCCGTAGCAGACACCGTGCACGCCTGCAGCAAAGATTAGGCCTTGATCGAATGAGAACGAAACCAAGAAATGAGAAGAAAACCACACCTCCCATTTGCTCAAAATGAGTTACGTACTCCTAGCTATGAATTTGAATCTCCAAAAAAAAGCTATGGACTTGCTCAAAAGTGTAGATCAATTGCGTGCTTTGGTACACTGACGCCTAGCGGGCCTTATATAGCACTAAATTTCTAATAACTTATATTTTAAGATGGAGTAGATATTATTAGCACTAAATTATTATGAGTTGAGCGTGGATGGGCTTTCCTACATTCCTACAGCAAGCGCAATGAAGTGCCTAGTTCTACCATGAACAAATTCATTTTTTTAGCCAAGACACATCACGATTGTGGAGCGGCACAACAAGCTCAATCTGGCCCAAGATTCGTAGTGGAGGCCCAAAAGGCCCATCACTCAACATAGGTAGCACGACTTTCATCCTCCCCAGCCGAATGCTCCATCTCCTCCCAAGCTACCATGTCAGCCGGCACTGCGGCATCTAGCAAAGCGCAGGGTTGAATCGGAGTATCGGGCGCGACCCTGTCCGCCGCCGCCTCCTCCCTCCACCGTCCGCCCCCGGGAGTCCGAGTCCGCAACCTTCGCGCGTTCCTGATACCGTATCGCCGGCGGCGGATCAGGCCGAATCCGTGTTTCTCTTGGAGGGAGCGGAAGACTACGGAATCATAGTCGGCTCCTCTTATGAATCGAAGTCCTAGGGTGCAGATTTCCCATTGAGCCGGGGCTTCTCATCGCTATATATCTGTCCGAGCCGGGGGCTTCATCGCTTCAACTCCTTTTCTGCACATCGCGTCTCCAGAGGGTCTGTAGCGCCGCCTCTTGTACTTGTACTCATAGCGCAGCGGCTGTAGCGCCTCTTGCAGCAAAAGGTCAGCTAAACTCTCTTTCTCCTTCTTTCTGTAATCCCCCACCGAGCTGCTTTGGGTTTACCCCTTCACCTATTACATATTACCTATTATTACCTATATACTGTATATACGTGTGTATACACGATCTGTCAAAAATGTTTTTTTTATGGTTTTGTTATGCTACTAGGACTAGGATTTCAGCAATATGTTTACCGTTCACATGGCACTGTTTCTTGCAGAATCAAAATGGAGGACCATCTTATGTGCAGAAGGAAAAGACTCAAGCGCTGCCATAAGAAGCCTGTCTTCACACAGAGGAGTGCACAATTTTCGGACCTTCCTGTGGTATGTACTGAATTACGTTTATGGATGTATTTTGCAGTTTGTGCTACAAGAAGCTGTGGAATTAATCGTCTGTTCTTCTTCGTTGCAGGATGTGCTAGGCACGATTCTGTCAAAATTGCCACCAAAGGAAATAGTAAGAACTAGTGTTTTATCAAATGAGTGGAAACATATGTGGACAGTTTGCCCCAAACTCAGATTTGATGGTGCCGCAATGTGCGGCCAAGATGTGGCTGGAACACAACAGTATACTCAGAAGTTTATTGACAATGTCAATGGAGTCTTGAAACAATATCACGGCAAGGTGGTTGAAGAGTTTGGGGTTAAGTTTGAATTTGACGCCATGCTAGCTGAACATCTCGACTGTTGGGTTAATTTTGCCTTATCATCACGAGCAAAGAATCTAGCTCTTGACTTGCTCCCGGCCAGGTGGGGGCTCCGTCCTGATAGGTACAGATTTCCCATTGAGCTGTTTGATGGCGAAAGCATATCCCGTCTACAACACCTACAGCTGAGCTTTGTGTCTTTTGAACCATCTTCCCAATTCTGCGGTTTCCCCAACCTGAAGAAGCTTGATCTACATGTGGTGAGCGTCACCCGTAAAGGTCTTGAAGACATGTTGTCAAATTGCTCTAATCTTGAATGGTTGAGTATAGTTAGATGCCATCTGGATAATGATGAATTGAGGGTGCGTCATCCGTTGCCCCGCTTGCTGTACTTGCACGTCGCGTACTGCGAGATAAGCAAGATAGAGTTCAGAGCCAAGAATCTGCAGACTTTTGTATTCCAGGGGAAGTTGATTCATTTTTACCTCTGGCCTGCTTTGGCACTGAAAGACGTGATGCTCTATAATATTGGCGACATAACTCTTAACTTCGCTCTTACCGCACTTCCCTTCTTGTTTCCAAGGGCGCAGAGTATGATTCTGCATTGTTCCTTGCCACTTAAGGTTTGTATATCCCACAGCCATTATCATTGATTTGTTTCATAACATTTTTCTGTTTTTATGACTCCTTTTCTGTTTTGTGTCCTTCAGACACCATGGCCACAAGGAAACGGTTCCAAGTTTTCACTGTTAAAGTATCTACAACTCAAGTTTTTGGTGTCACCGGAAGATATAGCTAACCTTCTGTCCTTGGCCTCTATCCTGAGTGCTGCTCCTTTCATTGAAAAATTAGAGATACATGTAAGTACTGTAATGGTTTACATTTACTTCCTTGCAAATATAACTTGTTGCATTTCGTACTTTATTCGTGGCATTTACAAGTCAACGAATGCATTGTCACTATCAAGGTTTGCTATTGTTCAATAAATGTGTCAAACTGCACATGTATACAACTTTGTTTATTTGCACACATTATCAGAATATTTTAAAGTTGGTGGCCCTTGTATTACAACCGTTGCTGACATATTCTCTTTTTTTTTTTTTCCTCCTAAAATGTTGCAGTTTTCTATTTGTACCCTGCCACCTGGCTCAGAGCTTATCAGGAGAGTTCCAGGTTCTACACATAGCTATCTAAAGAACCTTAGTATCACTGGATTTACAGGGTGCACCGGTCAAGTTGAATTGTTGTTACACATTGTAGAAAATGCCCCTAACCTTGAGTCTTTGACTATTGACCGAGTCAATCACTATGGTAACAGTTTAGAGTATGTAAGGCAATCAAGATCCAAGGCACTAGACATTGCTAGGAGACACCTGGATGGGAGGTTATCAGAAAATACAAAGGTTTCTATAATGTAGGAAGATGTACCTGAAAGGAAGCCTGCTAATACTGTGTATGTCCCCTCAAGTTAAGGTGCTTGTAATGTTTTGAATGTAATGAGAACACGAACAAAGAATAGAAACGATGTACTTTGTTATTTCGGTTGATTGATCTTGTTTATATACAGTGAGTGCATGTGCGTTGTAATGAGACAATGTATAATTATATATATAAGGGTGCATGTGTGATATTTCATATTTGATATTCAATTGATGCAATCAAGAATAAACTCAATCAAAAACTCCATTCAACCTTTTTCTTTTCCTAAAGCGTTATGTCCAATGTGCGTATTCATTTTAATAACTCAGTTATATATGACACATATGCTCACAAGTTTTCCTCATTAAATGTAAATTCTTTGGTTATAAAATTATCACTTAACTTAGATAATCGACTCCCTTTTTTCCAAAGTGTAAGACGGTTTGGCATTTCTTTCTTTTGTACTATAGTCAGAATGAAAACCCTATCTGCAATTAGAGCACTTTTGTTATGTGTGGAAAACAATCGCAAATATGTTGTACATGTGCAGATTGCTTGGGGATGATGTCAGATTAGATGATGCCTTAAAGGATCTGATGAAGATCTTAGCTTAATTACCTTGTGTTTCAGGTTTGATTGTTCAAAAGGCATCCAGGTTCCAGAAGGGCACTCAACAAGCACCTGGCAGAGCTGCAACCTTATTAGTTTTTCTTCGAGATTGACTTATGGACACAGCAGCATTTTTTTGCAGACTCAAAGCAGCAATAACACTGCATTAGGGAATTTAAGATGCTGAGATCACAATGGGAAATTTTTCAAAAAAAAAAATCTACCATTATAGATACCTATTTCTGATTAATTAAAAAGCTGCTAGAGCAGCTGTAGATAGATTTAATGTGAATCCTCTGTCTATTTTTTGGTCAACAAGACTATGCACATGAAAAATACTAATGGATCGATTTATGTCCGTGCTTTGAAGTTATATATAACAAACCTGAATTCCATTATCCTCTATTTCCATTACATTAAAGCATATTATAGGTAAGTAACTGATGAAGAAAAAATAATGGCGTCGTGAATATTTCTTTATAGTGTAAGGTTTTGTTATTAGTATTGTGCTTAGTGATGCTCCAGATCGCTACAAAGAAAGTGTTGATCTCCCTTTGGGCTGACAAATTAAATACTCTCGTCATCCGAATATCAAATATGAAATATCACACTTTAGGAAAAGAAAAAGGTACCTCAAGTTTGATTACTCGTCTTATTCAAAAAATTTATGTAAACATAGTCAAATTTAAGTTATTATTGAAGAACTTTTATTAATAAACCAAAGTCACGACAAAAGAAGTGATATTTTGCATAAATTTTTAAATAAGACTAGTGATCAAACTTGGTGATACAAAAAATTTAAACATCTTATAATTTGGGATGGATTGAGTAGAACTCTAGCACATACTGTAAACATAAGCAGCATTAGTATAGTATATGATGCTGTTTGGTTGTAGGATAGGTAATGCAAACGTAAAGGAATCAAGTTGCAACGGTATCCGAAACGGAGTAATTGATTACACGATTTGTTTGGTTCACTTCACTCCACACCTAGCATTATCTGTTCCCGCTGGATGGGGAGCGTAAACGCGATTCTACTAGCCTGGTATTCGTTTGCACACGGTACTACCGGATACCAGCACGTCACAAGCAGACACAAACTAACTGATTCCACGCGAAATCATTCCAACCAAACAGTACCGTACTAAAGTCTAAATCAATGTATATGAAATATAATTAAGGACCGGTACGAATTTGGAATAGCCTGAAGGGAGTTCAACCTGCATGGAACCAACATCATGTACATAGCCTCTTCTTTTTCTCTCTATTCTTCCCAACTTGTACACACAATTAGTTTCAGTAAACATTAAACTGGGCGGAAGGTTAGCAGCAGTAAATCTTCATCCATCCTCTTGCAGCTCATCAGCCAAAGAAACTTACACAATTTTTTTTTTTTTAAAAAAAAAAGTCATTGACACATGACTGTACACATGAATTGTATGGGATAGAGCAGCTCATATTTCTATTAGCAGTTCTGAAAAGCACACATCCAGGCTTCAAAAAAAAAGAAAAAAGAAAAGCACACATCCATGTCTTTCATTGACTTCATTAATTAGAAAGATAATATGACTGAACTGAAACTTGCATTAAAAGTCTACATAAACATTCATTTAGTTAGAACCCCATATAACTTTCCCTTGTTTTGTCAGTTCCCTAGAACTTTAAAATATAGAGTGACATAAAATTGAATTATTAGACTCACAATAGTCGTCAGATGTGTGTATTTTACACAAATTGGATCAAGTTACACTGAAAATGCAGAGTGCAACTCACAGATCAGACCTCCCCTTAGACTAATTGGTCGTTCCTAAGTTTGTAGGTTCCAAGGAACAAGGAAATATCAGAATGGTTGGAAAAACAAAGCTAAATATAATTTTTTTTTCTTTAAATACGTCTATGCATAGTGCTCGCTGTTTCTTACAAACTAATTCTGCAATGTTATCTCTCCCACATGCAACTGCAAAAGTGCCAATTAAGAATAGTTAGTTGATCTGAATTACGAGGTGATGCTCATCTAAATGGATTTAAAATAAAATAATCTCCAGTGCCTTTTGCCTGGGGCACTCAGCAACAGAATGCACCCAGGGCTGCTGTCTCTGTATAATACCCTGGAACATAATCAGGAGATTAGGACCAATTCAACCCAATTCAAAACAGTGATGCAAGGAGGGGAATCAATGACTCATCCATTGTTGATCATTTGATCTTTCTTGCCTCCCATAATTGCTTGGCTCCTTATTCAGTTTGCAATGTTTACTCTGTAATTTCTCTTACTAACTGAAAGCCTTATCCTTAGGCTACACCTTCTCTACCAAAGGCATCCTAATTCAATGGCCAAGCATCATGTCTGAATGAACCGATGACGAAGGTGTGGTGAGCTCCCACCATAAAGTCCAAATGACTGCATGGCCTGTGCTAAGAATAAAATTGCCCCCCAGCCACCCGGCAGCACTCACTAGCTTATACTATAAAATGCAAGTCATTTCTGAACACAGTGGAGCAAAAATGGCAAGTAAAGCAACATTCAACTCTTCATTCATCAGCCACCTATCTGAATCCAACCATCGAGTATAGTATAGCCCACAAGTTAAATTTTTTCAGTAGCATCAATGAGGAGTCATACCATGTTCATTCAAGCAAGCCTTTCTTAAAACTAATCTCTATTGCTTTTCATTCTGATAGCAACAGAACATCATTCAAGCTTTTCTTAAAACTGGTTTGCACTAATCATAAAGACTAATCTCGATTGCTAAATCAATCTTGGACTTATTACTGCAGCACCTACCTACCAAACCATAGCCTGTCAACAATACTCTCTGGGTCCTGAAAAATACTGAGGCTGGCTTCCTGCAGAACCTCCCAAATCATCTCTAAATCAATAAGCATAATGTCAACAGGCACATGAACAAGTAATTCATCCAGACCTCTTGTCACCCAAGCCTGAAATGCAGCTTGAGCGTCCTGTTGATTTCGGACTGTCAAAATCCTGACCAGAGGAGGCGGCGGAAAGGCCGGCGGTGGCGGCGTCGCTTGTCGTAGTTCGATGGGTGGTGGTGGCGGGGGCGGGGAAGAGCGCGGTGGAGTCCTCGCTAAAGGAAGTCCAAGCTCTTTCGATAAGCTTTGCACAAATTCATCGACGCAGGCCATATTCATCGCCGCGTTCCTCTCCTCTTCACTGGCATCGAGCGCATCGGCAGGAGTGGCGCGGTGGCCCGCCGCCGCCGCTCCGGTGTCGCCGTAGTCACCCGCCGGGTCTTTCTTGGTGGCGCCGCGGTGGCCCGCCGCCGCCACTCTGGTGTCGCCGTAGTCGCCCGCCGGGTCTTTCTTGGTGGCGCCGCGGTGGCCCGCCACCACCGCTCCGGTGTCGCCGTAGTCGCCCGCCGGGTCTTTCTTGGTG
>DXKC01031718.1:0-18605 GCA_031170775.1 Cymbopogon citratus
GGATTCTCATGTTCAATCCCGAATTTGGATTTGTTTCAAATCAATTCTTCTTTTCTTTCTTCTACCCGATCTGGATCTACACACTAGTAACCAGGCTCTGATACCATTGTTAGAGCTTTAGGATCATCTAGGTGCAGATCAGTGGGGTACAACTCTTTGCATTTGGAGTGAAATGGTCAACGACCAAGAGATCCAGAGAGGGAGAGAGGGAGGAGAAGAAGTGTAGGAGTTCATACCGTTGTTGGAGTGCTCCGCTGGTTCGTTGATGGAGGCTGGGCACGGCCAGCGACGGTCGGGGAAGACGGCGCAGAGCAGTGGCGTCCCGGCGGCGGACTTCCCGTCGCTGGCAGCACACCCTCGAGATCGGATTAGGGTTAGGAGGGTGGAGGCCGGCGGCTGTCTGGTGAACCTCGTGTTGCGAGCCTCTGGCCCCCACCTCCTCTATTTATGTGCTGTGCGACGGGGGCCCACCAGCCTTGCTGGGTTGGACACCCCCGATCAGGGTGTTGGGTCAAGGCCCAGTTGTCCGTTGGGCCAACTGGTGGGAGATCAACTCTAACAATCAAGACCTGGGTGAAGCAGGTCCGTGACGTGGCCTATGATGCAGAGGACTCCCTCCAGGATTTTGCTGTTCGTCTGGGGAAGCCGTCCTGGTGGCGCTTCTGGCGCATTCCTCTCATGCTGCTGGAACGCCACCGTGTGGCCAACAAGATGAAGGAGCTTCGAGCCAAGGTTGAGGATGTCAGCCAGAGGAATGTGCGCTACCGCCTCATCAAGGCCCCTGTCTCCAAGGCTATCACCACCACTGGACAGTCCAACATTGCCAGTGAAACGATGTCTAGCATTGAGGAAGCAAGGAGGCAACATGAAAATGCAAAGCTCAATCTCATTCAATTGATCAACATGAAAGATGAGAACCTTAAGGTGATCTCTGTGTGGGGAACACGTGGTGTTCCTGGGGAGACATCTATCATAAAAATGGCATATGATGATCTTGAGAGAAAGAAAAAGTTTGAGTGTCATGCATGGATCAGGATCATGCATCCCTTTGATCAAACAGAGTTTGTGCAGAATATCGTTGAGCAATTCTATGTTAATTCCCTAGAGGAAGCAACAATGACATTGGAGAAGTTGACTCCTGTGACCCAAGATCTGCGGAGGATATGGATGATGAGTGAAGTTGATTTGGTTGATGAGTTCAGGAAAGTTATGAATGAGAAGAGTTATCTAGTTGTGCTTGGCGATCTCTCCTCTATGAAAGAGTGGGATCAGATTAAAACATGCTTCCCAAAAAACAAGAATGGGAGCCGAATCATTGTTTGCACAGAGCAAATCAAAGTTGCAAGCTTATGTGTTGGCACTGCGCTGCCAAAGCACAAGCAGTTATCGGTTGACCATACTCTTTATGCTTTTTATGAGAAGGTAACATTCGAAGTCCTGCAATCATATAGCTTAGTATACTTTACTGCTTTCTTGCTCAACTTCTCAGCTTAACTACCTGCCTAGTGCCTGTCTTCTTAGCATCTTATTTCTCATATAATTGTTGTATACATGTACTATCTCTATCTACCAATGTAAGGATTATTTTGTCTAGAAAAAAGTAAGGGGGTATCTAATTGTTTAGATATTGACCAACAATTAGTCAAATTATATGCATGTTTAGTGTATAAAGGCGCATCAGTAGATTTTACTTAAAGTGGTTTAATATAATATTAATTTTGTAGCAATTGATAATATATATAGTATAGTTAGTTAAGGATCAAATCTACTTTGTAGAACTTTCTGCATATCAAAATACTCATATTAATGAACTGAAGGGATGCTGTTGAAGGGAAATTTTTATTTAATGAAAAATGTTTAAACATTTTGAAGATTCAAGGCATGATTTAGCATAGCCCTGTGAAATACAATGCAACGCCTAACCTGAATAGCTTGTGTTTAGGGTTCACAAGGTGTAACAGATTCAATGGAGGAAGGCTCTAGCTCAAACACTGTGGACGGAAAGAGGCTGTCTCATATGGAGACAACATTAGCTGCTTTTGAAGAATTTCAGCTCATTGGGCGAGAGAATGAAAAGTCAGAAATTATCAAGATGATTTCAAACACACAGAGCCAAGAATTTGAGGTGATCTCTATATGTGGAATGGGTGGTCTTGGGAAAACTACTTTAGTCAAATATGTCTACCGAAGCCAAGAACTCAATGCAATGTTTGAGAAGAGTGCCTGTGTCACAATCAACCGTCCTTTCAATCCTAGTGAGCTCATTGGTAGCTTAGCTGTACAACTGGGTGATAAGCAAGATGCCGATGGTGACAGATTGTCTGTTCTTTTACAAGGAAAAAGATATTTGATCATTCTTGATGATTTATCATCTACCAAGGAATGGGATGCTATAGTAAAATATTTCCCTACAACTGTTACAACGAGCAGGATTATAGTTACCACAAGGGAAGAGAATATTGCTAAGTACTGTTCGAAGAAAGAAAGAAACATATACAAGCTCAAGTTTTTGGGAGACAAAGATGCACATGACCTCTTCACAGAAAAGGTACTGATATCATATAACTGTGATCACTTTATTTGACATTGAATTACATTATAGATATAATAAATTGGGGAAGATTTCCTATTTGTGCATCCTCTAGCACATGCACACACATAATAACTTATCAATAAGCTCCGCATAAGAGTTTGTGATGATACACTACTCATACTAACAAGGCACAATATCAAATGCAGTAATCTGTTGATAATAAAAATGTCATTTCATCAGGAAAAGAAAAAGAGAAAGAGCCCAAAATTTCTTAAAATATTATCCCTTTGATTTGGTAGACTTTGATTAAAATTGAAGCACAACCACGAACCAACACACCTGAACCAACAACTATTTTGAAGATTAATAGGGATGTAGTAGATGTTTGAATCAGGCCCATCAAATTACCTAAGCAATATCCCATAAGATTTTAGACACCTAACTAGAACTAGAACTAGAACCAATCAAGCAACAACAAACTAATTAACATTCAAAAGTCTAATATTTTGATTGATATCAAGGAGCTGGTAAATTATAAGCAATCAATATATCATGACAACAAACTGAGCTAGGTTCCCATACTTGTATAAGGCAACACGGATAGTTGCATTTTTAGCTAAATTATTCATTCAATGCTGGATTACCTGCTCATCAACAGTGATGTGCCTATGGCTATGATGTATTTATCAATCTTTTTAAGATCCACCGTCCCATTCTCTTCATAAGATTAGGGTGTGCATGGGGTTTATTCCACTCTTATAATAGGATGACACAGAATAAAATCTTGGTATTCTCAAAGGAAACAATGCCCTTAAATATACTTGATTGCATTGGCTTTAGCTACTAGATGCATCCTCAATCAAATAAAGTAAAACAGAGGGACCTAATACGGTCTTGCAATTGTACTATTGTATTTCAAACCTACCCAAGTTAGTTGTGCTAATTTTTGCAATGCATATCTGCTTCTTAGCCTTGTTCTAGAATACGAAGGATACATTTTTTTAAAGGGACGGCAAAAGTTTTGCCGTGATTTTTACAGACGAAGAAAATAAAGACAAAGCATACATATAGATTTGATTGATAGTCTAGTTATATGGGTCAACCAATCCATACCATCATAATTTGTTTTTGCAGTGCAGGGCTACTTAATTTGTTTCTCTACTGAACTCATATTCCAGACTGTTAATTAATCTTCAAAATAAGTCTACTTTTAATTATCCAACTAAAGCCAAAGTTTGATTTTAGTCTTCAAACTTTGATCTTACATGTCTTTGGACACTTGACTATTTAAAATAGACAGTTTAAACCGTGAACCCAATCAAAGTGGCTTTGTAGCATTGGTCCTAGCGTGGAGCAGAATCATATGTAGTGGGCCAGTGATGATATTTTCTCTCATCCTCTTTGAAAGGTCGAGATGGTGAACTAGAGGGGGGTGAATAGTCTTTTTTAAAACTAATTATGACTCTAGATACACCTGGTAAAAGATTCTACTCAAAAAAGCAAGGTGCCAATCTAGCTAGTGCTCTTCTAATCAATTCTAGCGTGTAAGGTCACACAAACCTAAACAACTAGTACTTCAACAAACAAGGGAGCACCTACACAATTCTAATGAGCTAAAACACAAAGCCAACCTAAACTAACTAGATGCTCAGGGACAAAGCTACACAAGCCAAACCCAAGAGCTCAACTTTATTTAACTACACAAGCTAAGCAAAGCAAGTACTCTACTTCTAGCTACACAAGTAAGAAGATGATTAGTATGCTACACAAGCAAACTAATAACTAGAGCAACTACACAAGCTATATATGAATTTAAAGAATGTAAATACAAGTTTGTGAAGAAGATTGCAAACCACCGTGAAGTGCGGACACAAGATGACATGACGATTTTTACCGAGGTTCACTTGGTTGCCACCAAGCTACGTCCTCTCGTAACGATACACCCACTTGGAGGTTCACACGCTAATTGCCGTCTCCTAGCCAAACCCTCAGTGGGTGCGATGAAATCAACACAAGATGGGGATCCTCTAACCCACAAGCTCAACTAGAGTTGCTCTTCGCAATCCTCGCAGGGTGAGCACAATACCCATCATAATCTCTTCTCCGGAGCACCACACGATCTTCTTTGCGTGCTTCGACAGAGTCTCTTGCCATCAAGCCATCTAGGAGGTGGCAACCTCCAAGAGTAACAAGCACACTGGCTTGCAACACGAACACCTAGTGCCACTCAATGCAAACTCTCAATGTAACGCACTAGGAATCGCTCACTCACTCAATCGGATGAACACTATCAAGTTAGAGTGAGTAGAGGGCTCTCCAAGCAATCTTCAAGGTGGGCACTAAGTCTCCAAGGTGCTAAGCACCGGCCCAAGGCTGGCCACCACTCATATTTATAGCCCCAAGGGCTAAACTAGCCGTCACACCTTCAAAACAAACAGGACGGGGTCATCAGACACGCTAGACGCTACCGTCGGACGTGTCTGACGCGTGCAACCATGCGCGGAGCCATCTAGCCATTATGGCATCCGACGCTAAACCCTAGCGTCCGACGCACCACCTCCAGACGCGTCCGCCGACTAGTCCCAGAAACAACCTTTCTGGACTGTGCCTGACACACTCCGGACGTGTCCAACACTGAACACTGTTCAACGTCCGACGCAGTCAACTCACCACACGCGCCACCGCCATTCAGCACCAGACGCTGTCGCACCATCGGACGGGTCTGACTCAAGAACCAGCTCAACTACTCACTGCACCCAATGGGCCGGACACAGAGCCAGCGTCTTACGCTTGAAAAATAGCAGCCAACACTTCGCCACGAACGCCTCCTTTTCTCCAACAAACTTGCATCCGACGCAATAGAAAATAGACACTTCGTTTTCCCAAAAGCTCCACCACCTTTGCAAATGTGCCAACACCACTAAATGTACATCACCATATGTATGTGTGTTAGCATTTTCACACATTTTCAAAGGATTTTCTCTTGTTCTTACCATGCCACTCGATCCTAGCACGATGCAATGTTAGATCGCTCAAGTGGCACTAGATGACCGATATGCAAACAAGTTTGCCCCTCTTGATAGTACAACTATCAATCCTAAATCCGGTCATCAACTTCTCTACACACCTCATGACCGGTGAAATGAAAAGTCCTAGGTTATACCTTTGCCTTGTGTATTTTTCATTTCCACTGACTTCCTCCATATGCCAATGCAACACATGCACCGACAAGATCACCAAATGATATGATCCACTTCATACCATCATGCAACCTTCTTGGTGCATCGATCTTGACCTCTCTTGCTCTTCACTATTGAGTCGGTCTATCGGTGCCAAGTCTTGCTCAAGCTTCACCGTCTCATGGTCCATTGCTTCAAAGCCTTGACTTGCCCTTCACACATCCAACGGTTCATCGAGCCAAGCCTCATCTTGATCTTCTCCATCTTAGTCATATGACTCTATATCATGTATCATGTGCAATGAGCTCCTTCATCATCACATGTATGAGCTTTGCAATATCTCTAAGCCATTTCCACCACCGTGGCATATGTTGCTCACACATATGTATCTATAGACTAATCCCTGTGTATCTCAACATAAACACATTAGTTCAATCTAAAGTTGTCACTCAATTATCAAAACCAACTAAGGGACCTTTCACTCTCCCTTATAGTCTCACCTCTACCCAACAGGGCATTCACTCTCTTCTCATTTTCCTCCCACATTGTCGCTCGGTTGTCAATCTCATCTTCTTCTCAGTCAGCGACAGACACACACAGGAGTGCTGTTGCACTACTCAGTACTGCTTTTGCACTAGGTGTTGCTCCTGCTAAACTGCTCTATTACATTACCATGGAGGGGTAGGTTTAGTTTGTGTATGAACTAGAACCAGTGAAGGTGGGTGGCTGTACTGCAGTCAAAAGTCTGCTAGCCTACCAAAAGTCTGTGTGCTCACTGAGACTTCTAGTCTAGTGTTCTCACCAAGCTGCAACATTAACTGAAAGTCAGTTTGCAGTTGCAGACTTCTGTGCAAGACCAGCACCAGATTATTCAATAATTCTTCCTATAATCTTGCTGCTCTTGCTTGATTTCGACCACCAAAATCATGGTCCTTAGTTTCATGAACCGAAGATAGCCAAGTGGCTTGGTGAGGATGTCTGTGAGCTGCCATCCGAATTCGATAAACTCCAGAACAATCTGTCCTCCATTGACACAATCATGAATGAAGTGAAAATAGGTGTTGATGTGCTTGCTATAGTTGTGGAGGAGGTTCTTTGCAAAAGCAGTGATAGGTTGGTTGTCCACCATCAACGCCAACACATGAGAAAAAGTGATATCGTGTAGAAACCGGCTGAGCCAAACTCCTTGGCATGCAGCTATGGCTGCTGCAATGTACTCTACTTTGCAAGTTGAAAGAGCAACCATCTTCTGCTTCTATGATTGACAAGTGACCAGGCATGATCCAAGAAGAAAGAGCACACCTGATGTGCTCGGCCAACTATCAATGTCGCCTGCCACGTCGCTTTCGCTGTACACTGTCAGCTTGAGTGACAATCTTTCGCCCTTGGGGAAGATGATGATGTAGACACAAGTTCCAGTGACATACTACAACAGGTGCTTGACCACTGCGAGGTGAACTTCCCGTAGATCCTCCATGAAATGACTCACATACCCCATGACAAAACTAATATCTGACTGTGTGTGAGTCAGGTAAGGCAATGAACCAACACTACAGTGATAGCGTGTTGCGTCCACCTTCCCCGCAGTGCTATTCTTGGATAGCTTCTTCCTTTCCTCCATGGGCGTTTGACATGACTGACAATAGGCCATGCCACTTCGCGCCAGTAGCTTCCGTGCATAAGCACTATGGCACAAAGTTGTGTCGTTCTTCCCCTGCTCCACATCAATTCCAAGATAGTAAGTTGGCAATCCAAGATCACTCATTGGTATAACTTCATATTCTCCTTGAAATTATTGATGTGTTGCTACTTTGAGCTGGTGATGATCAAGTCATCTAGAGCCTGCACCGCCCATCGGGTGTATAGTGCGTGCTCAGTGGCACACTTAGTGAAGACAAGCGATGTGAGGCTCGCATCCAGCTTGATGTTCTAAGCTCATGGTGACTTCCGTAGGCCATACAAGGCCTTGCATAACTGGAGGACCTTGTGCTCTGCCCTTTGATGTAGAACTCGATAGCTGCTACATGAAGACGACCTCGGCGAGCTCTCCATTTAAGAAAGCAGACTTCACGTCCATGTGATGGGTTCTTCACTCCTTCCATGCCCCCAATGCAAGCAACAAGCACACCAATTCCATCCTGGCAATTGGGGCAAAAACTTCCTCGAAGTCGATTCCTTTGGTGCTTGCCTTGTATACCCACTTGAGCTCAATTGGCCGCCATTTTGTCGACGAATCAACCAGATCCCATGTCTGGATCGCCTCCATCTCCTCGATCATAGGCTGCTTCCACTTTGGTTCATGCTTGGCGTATGTCACAAGGGATCTTTTGCAATTGCCAGATGTAGCTCCTCATCGAGGATTTGGGTTACTTCACCCATGGGGGCTTGCATCCTCGAGATCATCCATCGAGCGGAAGCACACCTTCTCTCCTTCATACTCGGTGTTGATGTAAATGGACACATTTGGTGGAGTCATGAAGCGAATAGAGTCGGAGAGGCTAGTCCATATCACTTGCCATGTCGCTATTGCTGAAATCGATGAGCATGAGCAAATTGCTTCGCTTGGGGAAGATGATCCCATAGTTGCAGGTCTCAGTTGCATAGCGCAACAAGTGCTTGTTTGCAGACAAGTGATCTTTATGTAGGTTGTACATGAGCCAGGTCACGTAGCCCAAGGTAAAGATGAGATCTAGCTGTGTGTGAATTAGGTAACACACACTGCCACCGATGCTGTGTTAGCTCGTCGCGTCGACTTTTTGCATGGTCCTTCTTTCTGACAACTTGAGTGTTTCCTCCATTGATGTTACACTTTGCCATCCAGCTCCGCTCTAGGAGCTTTTGCATGTATCCACTCTGGATGAGCATGATGGAGCTCTTTTCTTGATTTCACCTTAATGCTGAGTTAGTTGTTGGGCAAGCCAAGGTTGCTCATGTGGTATAGAGCTATCATCTTGTGCTTGAAGTTGTCGATGCCACCTAGCCTGGACCAATGATGATCAAGTCGTCCACATACCAGTGTTCCTTCTCCGTCCATTGTGTGTATGGGCTATGCTTGTTGATGCACTTGGTAAAGCTAAATGAGATGAGGGTGGCATCAAGCTTCATGTTCCAAGGCCACAGTCCCGTAGTGGGCTTCCGTAGCCACACTCCTTCCCCTTAATGATGAAAGATGCCAGCTGCTTCACATGGACTACCTCAATGAGCTTCTCATCAAAGAAAGCGGACTTCAAATCCATGTGGTGAGCGTAACAGTCCTTCACCTATGCCAACGCGAGTAGGAGTAGCACACAGACTCTATCTGAGCCATTGGCACAAATGCTTCCTCGATACTTCCCCTCTGCATGAAGCCTTTTGTGATGAGCCGCACCTTGTGCTGCATGATATTCCCATGCTTGTCATGTGGTTGCTAGTGCCGGAGACGAGATACAATGCTTCTCCGCATCGCTACCTTACTCTCAAGGTGGACATGGGCGGTGACTCATCGAGAACGATTTTCTTCAAGAGTACCAGCTCATTACCCTCTCCTTGAGTGAGATGTCCTTCTCTTGTTGCTTGGCATTCTTGCAATTCTAGCCCCAAAGGCCTGTCATGCTGCATTTTCATCAAGTGTCGCAGTTGGAGATGTGCAACACCTCTTTCCCATCATGACATGAGCACCGCCACTATCTTTCCTAGCCCCAATGGTCGATGCGCGATACCTCATCTTTCCCATCATGAGCGTCGCCATCTTTCTTTCGCGGTGCCGAATTTCCTTATCAACGCCCCATGCAGCCTTTGCTCGATGAGCCAAAGGAACTTTTGCCAATGTTGCCACACACTTACACAAGCCGCTCACTCCTTTGTGAGGAGCAACTTTCCTCTTGTTGTCACCGCCTTGAGTTGGTCGTTCGCCTTGAGCTGCCCGGTCACATCCATAATCATGAGTGTGGAAAGATCGATATTGTCTCAATTGAGAGTGCAATCTATGCAAATTTTGGAAAAACTACCCCTAGGTACTTGGCGATATCACCTTGCTTGGCCATGATTTCGTTGAGCTACAGACTGGCTTGTAGAGAGACAATGCACCGCACACCCTTGATGGGGGGTGGCCTTTCATATATATAGCCGAGAAGGCTTGGAGTACAAGTAAGCCAATAAGGCTTGGAGTACAAGTAATGTACGTACAAACAAGTCAGGCTATACATATCTAAATATGTCTCTAATTCCCATCCGCAGTTGCAGCGGGAGGATCTCGAACACAAAGACTGGACCTAAAATCAGTAAACGCAAGCCTTTGGTCATAATATCAGCGAACTGGTGCGATGAAGGGACATGGTGCACTCAAACATGTCCTAGAGCAACCTTGTCGCGAACAAAATGAATTTCAATCTCGATATGCTTCTTGCGGCGATGATGGATAGGGTTACCCGTCATGTAGACTGCACTGACATTATCAAAGTAGACAATCGCCGCCGAAGAAAGAGGAGCGTGCAACTTCTGAAGTAGTTGACAAAGCCAACATGTCTCGGCAACAACATGAGCAACAACATGGTATTCAGCTTCCGCGCTGGAACGAGACACTCACTACTGGAACCCTCTTGTTTCCCTAGGGGCGAAAACACTAGGAAAAGACATGGATACCCTAGGAAAACCATTTTTCCTAGGGTGCTTCCTCAGGATTACCCCCTAGGGAGGGATTTGACGGGAAATCGATCGTTGCCCTAGTGCGTTGTGAGGAAACACTAGCGAAACTGTCTTCCCTAGGGTGATTCCAACCCTAGGGAAATATGCTGACATACCACTTCCCTGTCCATATGTAAAGGTTATTTCCCTAGGGGATTGTATTTCATAGGGAGCAAATTATGAGCAGATCATACCATGAATAAACAATATATATTTAAATTCAAATTTCAAATATTTGAATTCGAATTTTTGAATTCAAATCCAAATTAAATATATATAGCCAGTACACATGCATTTTTCCATTGAGATTTAACATTAATTAAACCATAGTCTTAAGTTGCAATATCTCATAAGAGACTAACATAAGCACCACTTGTGCCATCAAAATGACTCAACACTACTGCACGTTGGTGCATATTGCAACCAACGAGCACTGCTACACAAAGCAGCCAAAGCCCAAAATAGCTAAATCATCAGAAATTAGCACACCAGCATCATTGTAGGTTCTAATCCTATCGTGATCCTTACAATACATGTCAAATCATTAGAAATTCATCATCATCTTCAGGAGAGAATGTACCCCCACCACTTGAGGCATTCACATGACAACGGTACCCTCCATAAGCGATCCTACTCAATGTTTCCTCTGGACTTTCCATTCCAACAGATGATCCAAATCTACCAACCATACACTAACTAGTGTATGGTTATGCAATTAAACAATTGAAAATGCACTAGATTAGCATAACGGTTATAATTGAATTCACTAGTTATCTCTATGTGGAGCTACCATACACTAACTAGTGGAGCTTCACATAAATTTCAGAGCGCACCAACACTCCACAGTGTTAAAAATAAGTAGAATTAGTGTTTAAGCATGGGCTAACTACAAAACTCAGAGATATACCAATTTAAGGTCTAAAAAAGGCGTACTGGTCATCACTTACATTGACAAGAGAGGGATTTGGACTTGATGCAGCCACATATGCTGGAGGCAGTGGAGGAGGAGCTGGGGGAGAAGGAACTATAGTGGTAGGCAATCTGGTTTGGGAAGCAGCTTTCTGCAGTTCAGTTTTTATATAATTCAGCAAATTAGAAAGTAAGTTAATTGGCACTAAGATGGATAAAGGATGTATGCTACAACTCACCTCCATAAATTTCTGCATATTTTTGCGGTAAGCACGTACCGTTGCACCCCACTCAAACATACTTTGGACATATTCCATCGCCGCACGACCATCATGAGCTTCCTTCCTTAAGCATTCCTCTTCCTCTTGACGGTGACGCCTAGCTGCTGCTGCATTAGCATGGCTGCTTTTCAACGCAGATAGGACTTCATTGTCATTAATGATCACGTAGTTTCGCTGAAGTCGAGGATGGAGCGGCATCAGTGAGGGTGGTGTCGGAGGAGACCGTGGTGTCGTTGGCAAGGCGGATCTCCTTCAGCCGAAGGGTGTTGTGCGCCGAGACGAACGACGGAAGGACTGCCGCATTGCGATGATGTCTGCCGTGTTGGCGAAGCGCGAGTTGAGACCTCGAAGAAGGTTGAGCACCAGCTGGGGCTCAGAGACGGCGTGGCCAACATTGCGGAGAGCGTCGGCCGTGTGCTTCACTCGTTGGGCGTACTCATCGATGGACAGATCGCCTAGGTCATAGAGTGGAACTCTTGACCTAGGATGATGTCGTGTGTCTCCTGGTTGGCCTGAAACAGATTAGTAATGGCAACAAAGAGATCACGAGCAGTCTGTTCAGGTTCCATGGCGAGATCGAGGACGCTGTCGTCAATGCAGTCGTACATCCAACTCCGAACGCACGCATCGGGTTGCGACCAGGTACGATCAGCAGGGCATGTTGGGATGGAATCACCGATGTGGCCAAGGAGACCGAACTTCCCGCACATGGCCGTGAAGAAGGCAGGTCACTTGGTGTAGTTCGGCAGCTTGAGATCAAGGGTGATTGGCACGTGCTGTCGGACATTGATGGTGGCATAGGAGAAGGTCACTGCCGCAGGGGCGTCGATGAGAGCAGGCATGGACGGGGATCTAGTCATCCCAGAGGTTGCGACCGAGGAGGATCCATCGGTGGCCATGGCTGCAACGGCTGTGAGATCAGGGGGAAGGCGCAGCTACTGGTGCGGTGGCGCATAGGTGCTAGGGCAACCTGGAGGGCAGGGGAGGGCATGTCGGGCTAGGGCGGTGGCCCCGGGAAAGTAGGGCAGCGGCGGAGGTGGGACAGGGAACCCTAATCGGTCCCAGCCGATACCATGTAGAGAGACAATGCACCGCACACCCTTGAAGGGGGGGGGGGGTAGCCTTTCATATATATAGCTGGGAAGGTTTGGAGTAGAAGTAAGCCAGTAAGGCTTGGAGTACAAGTAATGTACGTACAAACAAACAAGTCAGGCTATGCATAATATGGCTCACGAGCGATTGTTGGTAGATGATAGCATGCTATATCCATTCATATTTTTATGTATTTTTATTGTATTTTAAGAGGATCAACTGAGCTTTGATGACATGGTAACACTCAAACCCATAACCGCACTAGATATGTTCTCATTAGGAAATGGTTACCATTAAAGTACCAGAAACTACAAAAAGAAACAAATGATTCTTGTAGTGTAAGGTTGTGAAACTATATGTGTTCATGTAACAGACCATGGATGTATTTCAAGGTCGAATTTTTTTTCTTTTCCAAAATATCTTGTTTATCTTCACAAGGGAAGAAAATTTATATTCCATCATAACCAATTTTAGAAATAAACTAGAAATGATATTTCTCTAAGTATTTTTTATGTCCTGAAATCTTAATTTTAAATAAATTCAGGTGTTCGGGACTGTTACATATTTGGATGAGCAGTACCCTGAGTTAACTTACGAAACAAAACTGATTCTGAAGAAGTGCAATGGACTTCCTCTTGCAATAGTCACCATTGGTGGTTTCTTGGCGAAGCAACCAAAAACTCTGATGGAGTGGAGAAAACTGAATGAACATATTAGTGCTGAGCTGGAAATAAATCTGGAGCTTCGGAGGATACCCAATGTCCTTGTTAAAAGCTATGATGGCTTACCGTATCACCTCAAGTCTTGTTTCTTGTATTTGTCTATCTTTCCTGAGGATTACACTATTAGCAGGAAACGCCTAGTTCATCGGTGGATTGCAGAAGGCTACCCAAAGGAGGTGCGTGGCCAGTCTGTGATGGAAAGAGCTGGCATGTACTTTATGGAACTCATTGACAGGGGCATGATAATGCCATCACAACAATCAGTTTTCAGCAGGAAAAAAACTGACTCTTGCAAAGTCCATGATCTTATGCGTGAAATCAGTATCTCGAAATCAACAGAGGAAAATCTTGTTTTTAGGCTGGAAGAGGGTTGCAACTTAAACACACATGGGGTTGTACGCCACCTCACTATAAGCAGCAATTGGGAGGAAGATAAGGAAGAGTTTGAGAGCTTGATGGACCTGTCTCGTATAAGGTCATTAACGGTGTTTGGAAAGTGGAGGTCATTTTTCCTTTCTGACAAAGCGTGTCTGCTGCGAGTGCTAGACTTGGAAAATACAGAAGGTCTATACGACCATCATCTTATGCAAATTGGGAAGCTTCTTCACTTGAAGTACCTTTCTATAAGAGGATGCAGCAAAATCTCTCACCTTCCAGATTCATTGGGTAATCTGAAGCAGCTGCAAACATTGGATATTAAAAATACAAGGATAAGAAAGCTGCCAAATACCACAATCAATGTCAGGAAGTTACAGTATATCCATGCTGGGAACAAAACTTCTTTCACATATGAGAAAGATGTAAGAGATTGGCCAAAGCTATTGCGGAACAAGGTATGCTATTTGACTGCTGCTTCAGTGTTTTTTTGTGCCTTATGCTGCGCACCTCAGATTCTGGATGAAGAAGATGGCATGAATAGGCGTGATGTGTGCACCATATTTTGGTGTGGGTCTCTACACTTAGTGCTCAGGGAGATAAGTGGATATGGTGTTGTATTTCCGAGAGGATTAAGAAAGCTGAGAGGGCTGCACACACTGAGTGCTGTTAACATCGCTGTGGGGAAGGGCATCCTGAAGGAGATAAAAAGGCTCACCCAGTTGCGCAGGTTAGCAGTGAGCGGCATCAACAAGAAAAATTGTCAAGAGTTCTGCTCCACCCTTGATGATCTCAGGTGCCTAGAATCACTGACACTGCATTCAGCGGGAGAGCCAGGTTTACATGGCTGCTTGGATGGCGTGTCCTCGCCCCCAACAAGCCTCCAGAGCCTCAAGCTGGCCGGCAGTCTGGTCAAATTGCCAGGATGGATAGCCTTGCTCCACAACCTTGTGAAGTTGAAGCTTGAAAAGACCAAGCTATCAGAGTTGGATGCCACCATATGGGTCCTTGGCAAGCTGCGAAACCTGGTCATCCTACGTCTTCTGGAAGACTCATTCGAGGGTGAAGCTCTCAGCCTCACTTTCCATCAGGAAGCATTCCCGGGTCTGATGGTCCTGCAGCTCGAAGGCGTGCATTTTATAGATTATGAAAAAAAAGAAGGCGTGCATTTTAAATCTGTGGAATTCAAAGAAGGGGCAACACCTAAGCTCGAGCTGCTGCTGATTGGTCGTGATTCCACAGACTCCGTATCTGGGCTTTCATCTCTCCCAAGCCTCAAGGAAGTTATTGCTGTTAACCTGAGGGAAATGGTGCAGGAGCAGCTTTCCAGGAATCCAAATAACCCCGTCTTGAAGTGGTAGAACTGCGTACGTGTGGACGTGTGGTGTGGTCAAGCGACGGAAGATATTCCTTTGAATTTGTGATTTTGTGTACTGCTCCCCTCCCATTTGTGTAACACCGAACTGTGTTTTTTTTTGGGGGTAAATTTATTACATTTGTATTTTGTACAGCACCCCTTCCGTACGGGAACCTCAAGATATTTGTCTGAATCAATGCAATGCTGTTTCACCATCGTCCCAAGCTGTTCGTTTGTTGTGTCTCAATCCACTCATTCTGCAGTCTGTACAACAGTACAAGGCCATGTAATCTTTGTATTGGTACGGTGGCGTACACTGCAGTTCTTTTCTTTTTCTTTTTTTTTTCTGGAGGTTGTTGGTATAGGTTGCACTGATGTGCCGAAGTCACTGCAATATCTGTAATGATCCATTATACTGTAGTGGCATTGTATTAATTCGTTGCTTTGTTTCACGTGGTCAAATTTAATCTGTTCGTACAATCTTACGGCTTTGAGCGCGCGTACCATATTTACATCAAAGTTCCAATAGAACTACAGAAGCTGTGCAAAGTGTCAGTTGGCGTAGCCCCCTGCAGACGCGGCATACCGCAGCTCATGGGTTTGCTTCCTCGATCGAGGATTGCTCGATCTCCTGCTCACCATGGTGGTCTTCTCAAGTTGGAGGAGCCACCAGAAACACGCAGACACACACGGCGCCCAGCCGCCCAGCTCTTTTGTGTGGCAGTTGACAGTTGTGACCACCGATGCACGCGTGCCTGTATTGGTGTAGCAATGTATATGATGGCAGCAATACTCAGTTCAGTGTTAAATCAGAAATGATACGCCCTACTATACATATATGTGACGGCAGAAATACTGAAATGATGATGTCTTATTGTCTTTGCTCGTACATTGCCTGCTCAGATTCAACGTCCAGCCAACCTCTAAAAGACTAAAACACGGCTCTCGGTGTAATTTAAAAGCTATAAATCTAAAACTCATGTTCGTTCTCAACCTGCTTTCCTCCGCATTTTTCTTCCTTCCATCCTATCGTCGATGCAATGGTATTGTGCGTGGTAAAAAGCTTGGTTATTTTTTTTTATGTCGCAAATTTTTTTTTTTGAGAATTTGGCAAAAAGCTTGGTGCGTGTAACGCCGAAACCACGGGCATGGCCTAGTCCCTCTGCAGCGTCGGAGGAAGAAAGAATGGCACACCAAAGGCGTCCTTCACCCTATGTGCCGATCAGGCCAGCCCAACGCAGGCAGCTAGTTAAAAAAAATGCAGCCAGCCAGTTTTTTTTATTTTTTTATTTTTTTGAAGGCATAGCCAGACAGAGAATTTTGAAATACGTGAATGCCTTGTACCTGAGACGGAGGGAGGCATTAGCATAGATATTTTCTATACTGTGTATATACATATATATGAAGTTGACTTGCATGCTATTTTATTGTATCAACTGGTAAAAAATCGGTAAGCTAATAGAAAGAAAATCAATAGAATATTTGATTATATCATGGAGCAATGAGTCATGAAACAAATAGTGTATGTAAATGACTTGTATGTTAATATATTATAGATTTAAAGTATTTCACATTATATAGATGATATGATCATCTTTTGTAACTAATAAGGGATGATATGGACTTAGTGGAGAATGGTGTGGACATCTTGCATGAAGAGATGGATCATTTATTGAGTGACTTAGTGGAGAATGATGTGAACACCTTATATGAAGAGAGAATTATCCAGTGGAATTTAACTTTATAAGAGTTACATATTACATATATGCTTTTCAGCTAAAAGGCACGAGACACCTGGACAGAGAAAATATAGTGCTATTATTGATTATTTTTCACGTGGCCCTTTTTCCGTTAAGAGGACATGAATGTTTTGAGGTGAGGCCCGGTGACCCGGTCCGCTAGCGAGATGCAAGCGTAGATGGCCAAGGCACTCCAGACGACGAAGCTGATTTACATGAGACTATACGATAGCTAATTTTGTTAGAGCCACCAATCCACCAATCAGTTTGTTAGAGGCACCACCAATTGTAGCTCTATGTTATAAGCTACTCCCTAAATTTGTTGCTCAGTTTGTATCCAATAAGTTTGACTAGATTTATAGAAAAAATTAACAACATTTGTATCTTCAAATAAATTTATCGTAAAAATAAATTTATTGATTATCTAATGAGATTAATGATGTACCATAAAATTAATATTATATATATTTAGTCAAAGTTGTTTCCCACAAAACAAAAACTACAGTTCAAAAGAGATGGAGAGATAGCACTATTAGAAAAGTTGTCTTAGAACCGGTAACTAGCTCTTACTATTGCGGTTGCCCTAAGATCCCGTTAGAGCTTTTTTTTTAATTTAAATTTTAAATGTTTTAGGGGCTCAAATAATACGTCCACCGCAGAAGGCGTCTTGCAAACAGCGTGGAAGACCCTTTGGTTACGCTCCTTCCACAAGCACCATGCCCCAAGGACGACAAGGGAGTCGAAGCCTTTACGCCTCGCCTTGCCAAGCTGAGCTCTGGACAACAGCCACCAGTCTACGAAGGAGGTCCCAGGCTGTGGCGCTAGGAAATATTATGTTTTGGAAAAAGTTTGACTAACACTAGCAAATATTATGTTTTGGAAGAGTCTACATGATTAATGCAGGGCAATAATTGTCCTAGCAGGTGCAATGCCTACATCAGTGGGATAAGGATCAATTGGCTTATCAGCCATCCAGAACAGTATTTTTCTCTCACAACAAATCAGCCAACACTACTTTCAGCCACCGGCCAGCCGTGCTTTTCACTCCGAGCGAACAGGCCGAGTTCCCTACGCCCGTCGCTTCTGCTGTCTTCCACCACGGCTCCTCACTCCCCTCCGTTTTTCTCCACCACCCAAATAAGATATTTTCCCACGCTTGCTCAGCCAAATCGAGCAACCAATCCACGACTCGAGTTTTTATTTCTTTTGCCAAATCGAGCCCCAAAGAAGCGCCATTGGCCATCCCCTACAGAGGAGCTTGAATTCTCCATCAGATACCTCACAGGTGCAAGAGAAGACGGCCCAATCCGGGGATCGAGCTTTCAAAATGAAAATTACCAAGTTCAGGCCTTTTCTTTTACATGGATTGAGGTACAGACAAGCATCGCTGTATTGTGTAGTGTGTTCTCCTTTTTTTTCAAGGTTCTTGTAGAGCTGTTAATGGGGAGCGGGTTAGTGATGATCATGTGCTCGCCGATCATCTCTTTGCCCGTGCGATGATTGAACCACCGACCTCGTTGAAGTCTCCTTGTGACGGGACCGGCAAGTTTTGGGAATCGGAATCGGAGTCCGATTATGAAGACCTAGGCGACGCCGATCTCTTGGCCCTGCAGAGTTTCAACACCGGATCAGCGGTGGAGGCGCCGGCTGACGGACCGGCCGTTTCGTCGCCGAGGATCGTTCCTCCATCGGTGCCCTCTGCAGCGACGAAAATCACCCCGAAGCGCTATTTGCCACCATGGAAAAAGGTGTGGAA
>DXKC01031719.1:0-11957 GCA_031170775.1 Cymbopogon citratus
CCCACCACCCCCCCAAACACACACCCCACCACCACCACCACCACCAAACAAACACACACACACCACGAAAAAGGTTGCTACAAATAGTAAAAAGAGGCATTGAAGCGAACTCACCGGCGCATAGGCCAGCATCAGCGAAAGTGTTTTCACGACCTTGAAGCACTGGAAAAGCTTGATACAAGCTGAGTTGTGTGCAGTGCCGCCATTTGGTCCTTGGTTTTCATACACAAAATATGACAAGTCCCCAAGATACTGGAGGTGTGGCATCTGGCCGAGCTCGAGACAGCTTTGCCCAAACATATCTCTCCACATGAGAACCACAAGCTGAGGGGCTGAGATGGTAGCAGCCAGCAGGTCCATCGGCAGGCCGGCAAAGCAACGATCGACAGCTAGTTCGTTGAGCGCTGCCGCCTCGATAGTGAGCTCCTCCAGGTCACAGGCCATAACGAGCTCCAGTTGCATGAGGGATTCCGAGTTTATGGCAAGTCTGCGCAGCCCACGGGCATGGTAGACTTTGAGGACCTGCAAGCGAGGGCAGCGAGGCCAGGAGACGGCGTCGCCGAGCTCCTCGCACGGGCCGAACCAGACGTGTTCCAAGACGAGGACGGTGAGCTGCGCGAACACGCCGGCGAATGGCATGATGGCACAGAGAAACCCTAGGTCGAGGTAGATCTCGGCGGCAGTCTCGAAGCACGGCATCTCAAACCAATACTTGTTCATCACCTTCCTCCTCGACGTCATCAGCAGCATGACTCCCTGCTCCGGCTCCGGTTCCGGATCCGGCACATGGTTCATGAGGACCAGGGTGCCAAAGAGGCGGCGTGCGGCGGCATGGAGCAAGATCTCCATGGACTCGGCTGTTGCGCCATCAACCTCAAGTCCGAGGTAGTGGAGGCGCAGATCACTGGTTCTGAGAGCGCGGCGGAAGCTGACGGGCTCCGGGAAGAAGGGGACGCAGAGAGCCGGGAGTTGCGTCCACACGGGGCGCCAGCGCCGGGAGAGGATGCTGGTCCGAGCTGCGTCTGCGGCGTTGCTGAGGCACAGGAGGATGAGGAGCAGGAGTTCGTTGGGCAGCGCGCTGATTCGGTCTTCCCCGGCGGCGGAGGAAGCGCCGCCGCCACTGCCGTCGCCGCTCAGCTCCATGCAAGATCGAAGGAATGCGAGAGCGGAGAGGGAACTCAATTCGATTAGGTTTAAAACGAGCAGAAACCCAACGGATTGTGAAAAGTACATTCTTTGCAGATCCTAGAAACACGTCCAGGTTGTTAAAACAACACTTTGAGTCTTCCCGTTTCAACCAAAAAAAAAAACTTAGTTTTCTAATTAAAAAAATTGAGTTTTCACGTGTGAACAAAATCTATCTAAGCTATAATAAGGGATAAAATATCTAAAATTCTTTTGAAGATTCTGCTAGTGTTTTGATGTCTGCATCATGTGCTGTCTTTAGTGCCTAGGAAAGTGTTCTAGCTTTTTACTGAAAACTTTAACACTTAAAACAAAAATTTAAAGCTTCAAACAAAAGCCCAATCTTGGTAAAAAAATCCAGTTTAAAATAAAATGAGCTTAGCATAAAAATAAATTTTTAATAATGCTCCAATAGACCGATGTCTACGTTTGTTTCTGTACCAATTAACTTATTATCAGTACTATTCTAGAAAGTAGATACATATTTTTTTGGTTGATAGAAAAATAAATAAAACACAACTATGCATAGACTAATTGATCAGTTGGTTAGGTTTATTGTGGTGGAACTTGCGCACTCGGGTCAAAGTTCTCGGCTTGAATGGATGCTCGCATTTTAACTGCGCTATTGTTTTAGTGGTAGCTGACGCAGCCCCGACCCTTGTGTTGACTTCGTGAATTTGATCTACCAGCTCAATTATTCGAAGGTGCTCATTGGAACAGCACCTGTGGTGCCTTTGTGGATCTTAAAATATTTGTCGGCTCAGTTCTTTGGAGTTGTTTATAGGTGCATGGTTAGTTAGTGTACGTGTTTATAGAGGTGAGTGTGTGTATGTTGAACATCTATGTATGTTGTACCCTACAATTTTTTTAAAAATGGGAAAAATGTTATGACCCAACTTATTAGAAAATTAAAAAAAATGTTTTCTTGCTTGTGATAATAAAGACAAAAGAAGGAAGGATTAATAACATGGTTTACCTGTAACACCGACGAGAGAAGTGTTGTTTCTAAGAAAAATCAACAAAAAACAAGGGGAGGGGGTTGTTCATTGGTATAAAGCCATTTTGAGCAACAAAGTGATATAAAATGGTCTTCACCACTTGCGATGTGCAAAAAAGGAACAATCTTGAAAAAAAAAACAAAGATAGGTGTTTCACTAGTGGACTAACTAACGAAACATTATGGCCAACAAAAAGTCATATAGGCTATTGCACACATCATGGCCCTACGAATAGCACAAATTGTCATCATAATTGATGCTGCAGGCAAAGCAATGTTTTCGACACCGAGATGTGGTTTTCATTTCCATGTGATTTTATGGGAGCTCCATAGTCTAAAGTGCTCCACTCCCCCAAAATTTCGTTGAAACAAGGGAATGAAATAAGACTATACTAGAGAATACTATCTCTATATCTTTAAAAATATAGTAGGTTTTGAGTTGTCAAAACAAAACATGGATTGACTAGAGCACAATGGATCCAACTTTTTTTCAGTGGTCTGCTACCATTGTCATATAATATTCACATAGATGGTACCAAAAAATAGATTACAAAAATATTGATACATGAATATTTCCATGCATATTCCACCATATGAGTTTAAGGTTCTGATACTGTGATGCTGCCCTATAATCTTTAGGTTGCATATAACACCTTCTTGTCAGGATACATAAAATCTATGCAAACTCGAGGCTTAGAGAGGCTTTTGAACATATGGAACAACTCCTTGGCATCGCTTTCGGTTGTTGATGAGCTTAAAGTTACTGTCAACTTGTTCAGTGATGTTGCCCATTTCAATAGTTGCTTCACAAAAGAAACTTCTTGTTCAGATCCTCTCAATTGTTGAATTTCAATTTCTTGAAGGTTAATCAACATAAGTTCCTCAGTTTTCCAGTTTGATTGTTCATCACAAACACAACCCGGTAGGCATGGATTTCTTGCCTGACACACAACAACATATTAGCATTGTAATATTAACAGATAATTTTGTCTAGAAGAAAAGGAAATTAACAGATTGAACGAATACTTAGAATGTGTCATCAAGACATCAAAAACACATCAAGATTAAGGTTTACCATAAAGAACTCAATCTTAGAATTTCCAAACAACAGATTAAGACAATCAGCAAGGCTATATCAAATGGAATTGAGGAAGCCTCGACAAAATACATAAAAAAAAATCTTACCATTTCCTAACTGTTACTGTATTGTTATCATGACTAGGCCTCCCCTAAGAAAAGTCCATGAACTTGTTGTCCACACTCTCATATATTTGAAACAGGTCGACCAACTAAAAAATCAAGCATATCTCCACTAGGTACTAAAATAGTGTTTTGATAAGGAGATACCTATACCATACTCAGCACAGTTTAACTTTGAAACAAACACATATGAAACCTGCAGTGCCTAGAAAAACTAACAACTTATGCATCCAATCATATATATGTTCCACTACTACTTTAGATTTGTATGAACGCATATCGCAAGAACGGCAAGAGCATATTTCTTTCCATTACTTGTTGTACAACAAATGTTACATGTTACTTTATTAATGTAAGTAGTGGGGCAGTCAACCAATCATATGTCCAACTACTAGTACCTTAGAATTGTATCAGAAAATAATTTCATAATACCCATATATTTTAAGTAGGCAATAGCCATGTATTCTATTAGAAATGAATGATCAGATACTCAGATTTGTGTTATGGGTGTCCATGTCCAAAATGCTAACTTTTTCAATGTTCAAGTAGAGTGAATATAAGATAAATAACAGATAACTTTACCTCTGCCATATCACTGCCTAATAATACCAACACCAGCTTTTTTATCACAGTACACATCCTGAGAACATGGAATGAGCTGGGCCCGAAGGAATGCCCATTTGCAAGTACATTTAGGTACAAAACTGCTGGGTTAGGGAGCACGTTCATGTCTTCCATCAAGTATTGACAGTTGCTTAGATCCTGTGGGTTCAAAGAATAAAAATGGATCATATTATGCAATTGCAAAGAGACAAAAACATATTAGTTCTTCTACATATGTTTCTAAAATAATCAAATGCAACATGCATGTCTTACCCTAATAGATCAATTATTCCAATGTCTGGAGAGAATCAATTTTTTCTTAAATATGATTGAAGTACTGTCATTCATTATCAAACAATTCTGAAGTACTTTCATGATGACTATACAACCTGCTCAAATAATATTGATAATGCCCAGGTAAATGTCCACTTCTCATATTATATAATTATATATACATTTACGTGGCTAAGTAAATCACAGCTGCAGACTAGCATATCACACTTTTGTTTTGCAAATATATAGTCGCTGGTTCCAGATAAAAGAGGAAGTAATATATCTCACCTTCATAATGGTCAGTCCCAGAGCAAGAGATTCGATGGCCTTAAAGGGCTGCAAGAGCTTCGTACAAGCTGTGTTGTTCGGAGTTCCTTGGAATCCATATACAAAATATGACAACTTCCCAATGGACTGGAGATGCGGCATCTGGCCAAGCTTGAGAGAGCACTGACCCATCCAATCACTCCATTCGAGAAACTCAAGCCGAGGGGCTGAAACAGTAGCACGAATAAATGGACTAATGAGGTGAATTGGGCAGTGGAAGAAGCATTCGACCACAGTTAATTTCTTGAGCACCGCGGCCTCTATGCTGAGCTCCACCAGGCTACCAACGTTGATGAGCTCGAGTTCAAGGAGAGATTCTGAATGTATGAAGAGATCGGACAGACCACGGGCGTCACGGATCCTGAGGATCCGCAAGCAGGGGCAACGCCAAGGCATCTTGGAGCCAGCGTCGCCGATCGCGCACGCTCCGTCGAACCAGATGCGTTGTAGGAGGAGGATGGTGAGATGGGCGAATTCGCCGAATAATGGCATAAAGGCGTGCAGAAACCCTAGGTCGAGGACCATCGTGGCTGCGTTCTTGAAGCAGGGCATCTCATAGATCCCTTGTTTCCTCTCCCCTACCAACTCCCTCGACATCGCCGGCAGCGGTGTCCCTTGGGGCGCATGGTTCACGAGGAACAGGGTGCCTGAGAGGCAGCGCGCGGCGGCGGGGAGCCAGATCGCCAGGGACTCAACTGTGGTGCCTTCGCCCTCGAGGTCTAGACACTCGAGGCGCAGCTGACTCGCGGTGAGGGCGCGGCGGAAGCTGATGGGCTCCGGGAAGAAGGGGAGGTGGAGCTTTGGGAGGTGCGTCCACACGCTGCACCAGCGCCGGGAGAGCACGCTGGTCCGAGCCGCGTCGGCGGCGTTGTCGACGAAGAGGAGGATCTGGAGCAGAAGTTCGTCCGGGAGCGTGCTGATTCGGTCCTCCTCCCCGGTGGCGGACGAAGCGTGCTTCGCGGCGACCTCGCCGCCGTTTAGGCTGAGCTCCATGGAAGGCGATTACCGAAGGGATCGGTGCCGCAGAAGGTTTTGTGAATTCAACGATCCCCACCGACGGCGACGAGTCTTGCGAAAGGAAAGGGCCGTACGTGCCGCATCGTACAAGAATTTTGACCCGGCCGCCAATACTGAGGTGGGCCATGAGCAAAATAACAGTCCGGCCGGCTGAAACATAATCGATTATCCTATTGGTGGATACAATACACTACATCACAGCAAATCTGTGTAGCGACTCCAAATCCTATTGGATACTCGAAATACCTTGGGATATAGTCACTAAAATGTAACAATATAATATAATGCACACAATTATTTATATATATGATTGTTCTGTGCTAAAACGATTTCTTCTTTCTTTAAATATAGAAATACTGAAAACTCAAATCATATGTCCTAACTCATGAATATTTAGCCTACCATGCAACATCACTTTCCATTTCTGAAGATCAAACAGACTGACAACAATGCGAAAAGGACACATTTTACTACCCAAGTAGTATACTGATGATTTCTAGTCTTCAGCATGATGCCAACGTTACAATCTTCTATACACATGAAGGTTTTTGAAATTAAAAGTGGTAAAAAATAAATAAAAACTTTCAATGAAATCAGTATAGTTTAATGGTTCTGGCATTTATCTATTGTCTAAAGGAAATTTCAAGCTGGTACCAAGATGAAATAAATTAAACTGCAAATCTTATACATTTTTCATTCCATGCATACTGCATAATATACTTCAAGCAAAAGACTATAAGGTTCTCATACAGCTTGTACGCTGCCCTAGTATTCAGCTGCTTAAAACACCTTCTTGTTGTTATGACACCTGAACTCAAAAAATGGTCAACATCCTGACATACAGCACACCTCGGATCCATGGTCATATGCCTTCAGTGACTAAAAGTTTTTGTTGCCTTGTCATGAAAAGGGGTCGGCTGTTGACAAATCGTGTACTTGATCAATGCAATTAAGGAAATATGGCTGATAACTAGATGAAAAATCAAGCTGCATATCCCTTGAAGCCTTGTTTTCAGTTTGAAGCCGTCTGTGTTGTTTGTCAATCCACACACTGCTGGGATTCCTATTATATAAGTCAAGCCTCATGCACTTTAGCTTTCTCGCATTCAAAACAAAGAACTTGACAAAGTTAACATGTGATTTGTTGCCACGATATTCTGTCAGCACAATTTTCTTGAGACGAATATCAAGACTGGTAATAAGATCCTTGTACTTGCGACACCACACATTTTTCTCTCCTGCCATTTTTGTCTGAAAGAGCAAGACGAACATACAGATTAGTTACAACCTAATTTGAGGACACGTATTATATTTGATACAATACATGTATATAGTGACAAAAGATATATCAGAGAGATATATGTCCACTCAATGAAGGAAGTCACCTTGATGTACAGCTTCTCCAAGCATGGAAAACATTTCATGAATTCAATAACCGCATCCAAATTAAGATCCACCTGTATTAATGCCAAGACCTTCACGCTATGCACCACTGTCTACAAGCCAGCAAATTGCTACAGTAAGTATCAGGGTCAGACACAGGGATCGACTTTGGTCAATTTATTCAGAGAAATCTCGATTTGATTTGGATTCACTGTGAATACGAATTGATCAGAAGCACATAGTGATACCTGAAAATTGGTGGTGCCAAACTCGAGCCTGATACCATGAGCTGATAATGGCCCTAGAGCATGTAATTTTGGTGCCGAGATGACCGAGACGGTGAGTTCCATGCTATCACTATCATAGCTGTCAAGAAGTAACCTTTCCAGACAAGGAGCATCCTTGATGATGAACTGCTGTAACCCGATGGCAAACCACAAGCCGACGCTTATAAGCGTCGGCGACACAATCTCAACACGGGAGCAGCCAGTTCTACCATCTAACAGCAAGCTCTGCAGGACAGGGCAGGCAGCGAGCAAGGCACGTAGAGAGGTCTCCGAGATTGTGACATCCGTTAGGCTTAGCTGCTCGAGAACCGGCAAGTGCAGCCCGGTGGCGCCGCCGCCACATCCATCCGGGAAACCGAAGCCACCGAAGCTGGCGACACGAAGGGTCGACGAGAAGCGGTGTACTGATGCAGGCTTCGACGGCGGTGGGCCATAAGGATGGCTGGCGTGGTGGAACTCGAGCTCCTGCAGTCCGGCGAGGGCGGGGGATCGGAACCAGCTCTCGATGGTGGCTGCGTCGGGCATGTCCCTGTAATCGAAGTAGTCGGCAGGGACAGAGAAGCGGCGGCAGGGGCCCGGGTGCGCGGAGAGGACGTGCCAGATCTCGCCGGCGGTGATGCTGCTGCGGATGCGGCGGTGCGGGCCGTCGTGCTGGAGGCCGAGGTGGAGAGGGGAGGAGCGCCATAGGTGCCGCCACCGGGAGGAGAGCACCTGAGTGCGGGCGCCGTCTTTGGTCGGGAGGAAGGAGACGATGTCGCCCAGGACGCCGTCGGGGAGGCTGCTGATCCGGTCCTCGTGGTGAACCCCCTCTTCTTCTAGTGTTCTCGTCTTCTTCTTGGCACCGGAGGCCATCTCCCTGGCGAATGGCGGCGCGGCGGCGGCCCGCAGGGATCTTGGTGGAATCGCCCTTCCGGCAAGGGCACGCGCACCGCACGACCAACAAAAATAGTCGCTCCACAAAATCGATCAAGATCACGACCAGGTCATCCGAACCGTTGGATTTCGACCAGGTCAACCAAATAGCCCAACTTTAATCAGCCCATCATATTCGTGTTGTTTAGTGTTTATTATTATATACATTATCCACTCAGAAAAAAACAGCCTATTATTATCTGACTTGTAATTTTTACGTAGTAGCCATATTGGTCATGTGCTTCTATTTCGAAAGCAGTCTTGGTAAACCTCGGACTTGGATCTGTATTTACACGACCACCAAATTCTACATTGGTTGTTTCAAGTTGAAATGGTCTCAGATCAGAAGGATGTAGTCTTAACTAAAAGCTTTTCATTATCAATTGGTACTTTTTGGATCCTGCTAAAAATACTCTTGAATATCAACCAAAACTCTTGGAACCTTTTTTTTTTTCAAAAACACGCCTTGGCGCGTATTGCTCTAAAGGAAAAAGAAGTTCGTCACACGTCCTACAGCGCTCCAAGCGAGATGCGTGTAACGCGTCAAGCAAGCATACAACAGAAGGCACTGGCTTAAATGGTGGCGCAAAATAGATGTACTAACTAAAGAACTGATTTTGCGACTAGGCGGGCACGCCAGCTATGGCACCGCCACGAACAGCGGCGCCAACTTGCTGAAGCCCGACGCGATCCACTCAAGCAGAATGATTTGGAACTCAAGCAGAATGATTTGGAACTTAAGCAGATTGACATGGAAAACATAATTGGCTACCAGAATGATTTGGACAAGTAGAAAAATGGAACAAACAGACAACACAAGCAACCTTGCAGTGAGGCCATGGACATTCGACCTTACGAGAGGTTAAAAAAAAGGACAAATGACTGCACCTGCACCGATACACTGTTCTGCCATCAGACTTCAGAATCTCTTGATCTTGGAATGAATCTCAGCAGCCTGAAGCAAACAGGCCCATACCATAGGAATTCCCATTGAACTCAACATTGATTCGACAGTATAAACTTTGGGATCTTATGAACTTACAGCCTGTGGAGAAAAAGGCTTAAACTGTAACCTGTAATCTCCGACAGACAAATTGAAAGAAAAAAAATTAACTGTAACCTGTAAGAAATGAAACTGGACCCTTTCCAAGGATCTACTGGTTTCTCATGAATTGAACTTCATACAAGTCAAATGGAAAACAAGAAGAAAACGATAAGCAGTGACTAAAACAACAGCCTGACTCATGTATCATGTATGCACCTTAATGTAGTCCTAACACAATGTGAATTCAAAGCGTGCTTTTGACACAGCCACTGAGAGTAGCTTCAACTTCATGACACCTGGCGCCACACACACAATGATTTCAAGCTGCAACTCAAACTTGAAGTTACAGTCCCCTAAAATTAAACAAAATATCTCATTTGAGATGGCAAACTTTCAGGTGTCTGCCAGAACTCTGAGAGGGCATTTGAAAGTCAGTGATGAAGCTAGCCATGACCTTTCTCTTCATATGGAAACAAATCTCAAACAGAGCATGTGAATTCAACATGTAACCTAACATAGGTACAGAATCAATATATAGCATCACTATATAACCACTCCATTTAGAAATGGCAGAAAAGAGAAAGGAGAGACAGAGTTGAATGCATATGTATAAATACAAGTCTCATTTTACATCTAAAGGGGAAGCAAGTATACTTGACAGGGATTACTACTAAAAACCACGTACATATGCTATGCTCAGTGTGACACAATGCATGGACACAACTAGCTTCAGAATAATACCATCACTTTCTTACCAAAGGGTTTATACAACAAATTCTCAAAAAAAAAAAGGTTTATACAACAAAGTGTTAAGACATGGCACCCTGTGTAATACTCCAATGATGACGGGAGGCAAATCGCAATGAACACCTCAAGTGGTTTTTCTCCAGTTAAAACAAAAGATAAAATATCTTGTCTGGCAAATTATAACATTCCAGGAAAAATGCATACAATGTCTAAACACTGCACGCAAGTCACTAATTAAAATTGGGAACGGCAGTATAGCTTAACACATGAGGAAGAAATTAGACCCAGTCACTAAATCTTACAAAAGTTCAGCACTGACAAATGACGTGCTTGCCAAGCCAAGTTGTCCTGTACACATATTATAATACCCATGTTTGGACACTCGGAAATCCACCTCGAGCGGCTTCTCGTGTGGGAAAAGTGCGGGCGTGCCAGTGTACAAAGTACACAAATAAAGAATAGGAACATGTATATTATTAATGAACAAGCGTTAACAAATACAAGTTCCTAAAATACAAAGTGCGCGCCATGGCCTGATAAGGCGATCTGACGTCGGCGATTGTGTCTCCATGGTTCATGGGGCCTCGGAAAGCTCCCACTTAATTACCCCCATGAGTCAGGCTCACAGAGTACCTCCGATTAAGCTGCGTTGGTCGTCGTCTTCAATCTTCGCTTCACGTCTCCATGCATGGTGTTGGTGTAGATGTGGGTGGCGATTGGCATGAGGACCTCGTCGGTCCATGAGCCGGTGTAACATGGCTGGAAAAGGGGCCATGCCGCCTGCGTCGTCCGCCTTGTCGGTGTCGAACGGCGCATTGGAGCATCGTAGTTTGCACTTGCATGGTTGGTGTAGATCGGATCGCTTCGGGCTTCCGCGGCAGCGTCGTCGTGGTACGCCGTGGAACTTGGTCATAGGAGTAGTTGAAGTAGAAGGCCTCATCAGCCCATCGCTCGATGTAGTGCAGCTGGACTGTCAGCTTCATCCGTCCGCGTTGTCGGCGTCGCATGTAGTCGGGGTAGTAGATGGAGTCGCTCCACAGCGTCATCGGCTTCGAGCGGTGCGTAGTGGTGGTAGTGGAGATGGTGCAGCATGGCTGGACAGCTTCACCTGATACATGTAGGATGAAATTATACATATTAATTTAGGGCTCGAATCACGGTCGAGCTCCTGATGGTTTGCTTGCTTTGCTCATACAATTAGTACGTGCATGTACCCACATAATTCAAGCGCACAAATATACACCATGTATACATGTGTGCATACGTGCAGCTTGTTTAAGCAGACGGGCTTATGCTCATGCGCCACTGCCGATCCACCTCCAGGCCAGCGTCAGCAGCGTCTAGGCTCACCCCCTGATATGGCGTCGACGGCGTTGCCGTCCTTGTAGAGATGCGGAGCCATCGTTGACAGCGTCTGGGTGGCTTCGGTGTAGATGGAGCCGTTGTCAATGGCGTCCTGACTCAAGTCTTCCCGAGGTCGTGGCGACGACCACGGTCACTGCCTAGTCCACCTCGACAGTGCACTGGGCAACATGGGTGTCAGTTCCAGTTAACTCAGAACTGGTGGGCATCTCCATGCATGAAGACACCCTACACACACACGGTAAGGTATGCATGGCACTGCCTTGAGTTTGTGGCCGCAGCCCATGCCTCTCGGCCGGTCATGGTCGTCTGGTGTCGGCGTCGTCGAGCTCGGTAGGCATCGGCGTCTCGGGTCGACGCATCCGGCGTCACAGCGGGGCTGGTGAAGGCCTTGCTGACAGTAGATGTGTTGTGGATGGAGGTGACCGACGACGTGCAGCGACGATGACGGCGCTGCATGGTGCCGTGCAGTGACGGCTGCTTGATGTGCCGGGCTTGAACGAAGTGAGCATGCTTCGTCATCGCTGCGGACTCACAAGGACATCCTCTGCATTGCCATTGATGACGGCTTGCTTGTAGACGAGATGGATCTTGCCCGCCGGCTGCGTCATCCTGGGTG
>DXKC01031725.1:0-10172 GCA_031170775.1 Cymbopogon citratus
TTTTTTTTTTCTGAGTGAGTTTAATAAGACTACTGTTTATATTTAATATAAGACTTGCTTTGTTTTAGGGAAGTTTAATACGACTGCTAACAATCGTTTTACCCGACGACTTATTGGATTTTGTTTTGGAACTGGGCCTTCTAAACAGTGGCCCAATAGGCAAAGCGGAGTAGCAGGCTTAAGGCCTTTGTTTAGCTGAGGTCGGATTGGGTTCCTCACATGTCTTACTCCGTACGCGTACACCGGTTCTGCTTCCAGTGACCACTGGTATTCTGGTTCCAGCAATGGCAATTAAGCCTGCGAGCAGCTGGGACAAACAGTAGAGACCTGAAATCGCACCAATACATCACTGGTGACGTATATGAATTCATGCATCATCAACGGGAAGTCACCACCGCACTGGTCCGTTCATCACTCACGGGATGATCTTCCAAATTCCTGCAGAAAGCAGGATGAATGCTTAACTTAGCAATAGGGCAATGAGGGTATATCCTATATCAAACAAATTGCAAAGGTAACACCGTAACAGGATCTATGGTGCTGCATACCTGAAGAGCAGAAAAAAATGCTTACAGTACATCATTGTTGTACAGGAAGAAATGTGTGTCCAACAGAAACATGCAGCAGCCAGCTCAACGATGATAATTATAAATTTGGACCCTTAGCTTCCCTGTTTCTAGCGTCCTGCACTGCTCCTGAAGCTCCACACTGCAGTCGTTGATCTCCAGCACTTCCAGTGATGGTGGAAGGCCCTTTTCAGGCAGCCTTGAGATGCGTGGACAACTCCTGACATCTAGCCTTTTGAGTGAGTGAAGACTGTGCAGCACAGCAGGGAGCTCTTCAAGATTGACAAACCCCAAAATTGCAAGACCCTCCAGAGACGTGAGGAGCTGAAGCGCCTTTTCTTGTTCATCCGTGAAGCGGACAATGTTTCTGTTTGAATCATAAGTTACTCTTAGGTAACGGAGAGAGGTGAGGTGTTTGAAGAAAGGAGTGGCAAGGGCAGATAAGTCATCGACATAGAACCTTTCCAGTTGAGGAAATACAGTAGAACCCTCAGGCTGTTGTGACAAAAGCTCCAACAGCGGGGCTATGCTGTGACACTCGTATATTGCCAAATCAGCAAGGTTCCTGAGTGATGCCAAGGTTTCCAGTGAAGTGAGACAGTCACAACTATAGACTGTCAAGTCTTCCAATGCTGCGAGCGCACCAAGCTGCAGGGAAGTCAAGTTTTGGCTGTCACATAAACACACTTCTAGTTTGGGGAGGACGCCTTGCAGAGATGTGAGGGAACCACAATCCTGAATCTGCAGGTTTCTCAGTGCTGCGACGGAACCCAGCTGCAAAGTTGTCAGGTTCGGACTGTCCTCTACCACCAGCGTGGCGAGGAATGTTACATGGGCCAGCAAATAGGATGCCACGCCATCTTGGAGATGTCTGATGCTAAGTTTCTCAAGCAAAGGAGGAAGCAGCAGACGGTCTTTACTGCTTTGAGCCCATGAAGCAGATAGCTCAGGGTTCATCTCAATTGACAAGACTCGGAGGGAACTCAGATGCTGCATCCCCTCCAATGCAACTACCTGTCGACAACTCTGGATCTGGAGCTCCTGCAAAGCCGTGCAGCAATGCAGCTGTAGAGACTGCAAGTCTGGGCTCTCCCGCACTGACAGAAATCTGAGAGAGCACCGGTTCTCTAGAAAGTAAGGCTGCAGCCTTTTTGGTAGAAACTCGATACAAAGATATAAGACAGATGGTGGAACGGAGAACCTCTCATTGGCAGATGAAAGTAGCATCGGGCAACCTGTAATGGTTAATTCCCTGAGGGAGGTGAAGCCTCCAAACCCCTCCCTGCTAGGCCTGCATAACTGCATTTCTGGGCACCTCTGAATATGGAACTTCTCTAGTGTCAAAAGGACATTTAGTGGAATGTGCAGGAGGAACTCATCTTGCTTTAAGCTTGTTGGTAAGACTGCTTGACAAGTCAGGCTGCCACTCTCCGCCTCTTGTCTGGGATGATGGATTGATATAGATTTCATCTGGGGACAGTCCTCTATATCCAGTTCCTCAAGGGACTGCATATGAGGCAGCATTTCAGTTAGCCATCTGCCTGCTATACCACCACACGATTTGATTCTCAGATGTTTGAGATGTGGAAAGGCAGGATGATTTGTAACTTTCCAGGATTCAGAGACAACATTAGGCACAATACATGATGAGACCAGATTACCGCAACTGACGATTGTCATCTTTCTTATATTGAGGAGCTCCCTCAAGCCTTCAGATGAAAGAAACACCAGATTTGGACAGTGCCCTATGTGCAGTGATGTCACGTTTGTTAGATTTTGGAACTCCAAAACCTTGGCATTAAGCACTCTCAATTCCTTTGAGGACATGACCGACAAATCATTTGAATCCATTCTCTCTACTGCTGGATATGTTAGAAGTGCTTGAACTGATACTTGAGTATTTTCAGCAGGTGGCAGGGGATGTAACAACATCAGGCGAGGACATCCATGTATCTTTAGCACACGAAGACCAGATAACCATTTGTTTCCCTCAGCTTGAACATATGAAAATCCTATGGAAAGAAAAAAAAATCAAGGTTGTAATATACTAGTGAACTAAAAAGTACTGAAGGTAAGAACAGATACCATCTTCTACTGAAAAAGAGATACAAGTTCAAGTTATCAGTTTGTTTGCTATATTAATGAATGATTGAGGTGCCTCTTAGCTGAACACAAAGCTAGATCTAATGTTGCTCCTAGACTCCACAAGCCTTGATACCTTTTTAGTTGTGATTAAAAAGAGGACAATCTATGAAGGGAAAGTAACATTTGCAAGTGTACAAACTGCTAAATTAAGATCTCATTGCATTAATGTATGGTACAAATAGCTTCCTTAAAATACATACAAATCTAAAAAATCCAACTAAAACTGGCGTTTTTTTATTTAAGCAACAATAACACTAAATAAACGACTGAACCCTCTCCCACCCACCAAAAAGAAACATCCCAGAGAGTAAGAAAGAAAGATGTGCTAACCATTGCCTGAACCAGTACCTTTCTGACTCAGCATCTGAGATCTTTGTTGAACTTCAGAAGAGCATAAATTCTGAGTTTCAAATGGAGTGAAGACCTTCAGTTCATGGCAGTTTTCAATTATCAGTACCCGTAGATAAAAATCCAATTCCCTCGTACAAGTGGCCATACATTTTTCTAATCTTGGTAATCCAGATAGCACCAACTCCTCTAAACAAGGAATTCGTACTTCTTGTACATGAAAGATATTAATCAACTTAAGCTTCCTAAGGAACCAAAACTTTTCGAGCCAACTTGGAGATACAGAACCACTGTAACCACTTATCTGGAGATGTTTAAGGTTTTGATGAGGTTTAAGAACCTCAAGAACCTCAGTTGTTGTCTCTGTTGAAGTTTCCAAACTAGTGCTATCAGAATCCCACAACAAGCACAACTCCTCTAGGTGCCCTTTATCTATAACCCTTGCTTCACTAGCCTCTTGTTTGCTTCTTACATTTTCAATTTGATAAATTCCAAGCTGTACAAGCTGATTCATGAATTTAAGCTGCCTTATATCAAACCCACAAGATTTTTGAACCTTGAATACAGGAAGCTCTTGAAGAGCGGTCACATTACCAATGCTAGCAATGGTTGACAATACTTCCTCTGCCCCAACAAGATGCTGCAAGCTGACAAGGTTACTCATATCACTGGGAAGAGTTAGTCCTACGTAGGGGTCAACATCTAATACTTCTAGATGAAAAAAATTGGTCAAAGCTTGCGGAAGAACTCCATTTGGAGAACCAATGCGGTTCACGTCTACATAACGAATATGTGTGCAATCCACCAAACTACTTATGAAATAATCAAAATGGGCATCAGTTGCAGAGATTTGCAGCAAACGTAAATTTTCTGCTTCTTTAAACATACGCTGGAAGGATGTGAAAAAAGAGAGGTGATAACCACCAATTAAAATCAAGGATCTCAGCTTTCTCACGGATGTAAGTTGCAGAAAGTTTTTCTCTAGACTGTCACAAGAAAATTTAGGCTCATAGTCTACAGAAAAGCCAGTGAATATTGACAGATGGCGCGTAGTTGGCAAGATTTCTTTATGTTTTGTGCCATCAATAGTCGCAAAGTCAGTTCTTGAAACCTCCCATGCTAAATCATGCATAAGATCGTGCATGACAAAGTGATTCGAATAATTCCTACCCCTTCCATCCAGCTTAAAGAAACCAAAGTTCACTAAGAAGCCTGAGTTCACTAAATCAGCCAAATAAGTATTTCCTATATCCTCTAGTTCTTTACCAGTGTAGTGACCATGCACAAATCCTTGTGAAATCCACATTCTGACTAACTTCACTCCATCAAATAGATGGTTCTTGGGGAATAGACAACAATACCTAAAGCACTGCTGTAAGGAGTCCGGCAGGTAATCATAACTGAGCTTCAAAGCAGGCATAATGCCTCCCATATCCTTTAGGGATTTCCATTCTTCATTCTTTAGTATGTTAGTCCAATTATCGATGCTAACATTCTTCCTTAACAGAGCACCAACAGTTTTTACTGCTAATGGGTTTCCCCTCAGCTTTCTAGTTATTTGCTTCCCAATAGTACACAAACTTGAATGTTGTTCATATTTCTCATCACCAAACGCACATGATATAAACAGTTGCCATAAAGCATACCCTTCCAAAGCACTTAACTTGACTGGTTCGACTTCAACTGTCTGTGTCATTTCTGCAACAGATACTTTCCTAGTTGTCACAAGTATCATACTACCAGTTGCCTGAATACATTTTAAAGGAGCTAGCAGTTTTTCCCAAGAGTCCTGCTTCATATCCTCCCAGACATCATCCAAGACAAGTAGAAACCTCTTGGATTCCATGCGTTTAACTAGTTCCTTCTGAAGCCCATCCAAGTTGTCTGTTTCTGGTAGCCTTGTTTCCGAGACACGGTCTAATATCTCCCTTGTCACCCTATGCATGTCAAAGTTATCAGAAACACAAACCCATATCTTGTTCTGAAAATGACTTTCTACCTTAGAATGGTTATACACAAGCTGGGCCAGAGTTGTCTTCCCAATCCCTCCCATGCCTACAACTGGTAGGACAGTTATGCTGGATCTGTTCCTTGCAACCAACTCAAGGATGGATTCCACCTCTGCATCCCTCCCGTACACTTTACGCTCAACAAGAAACGATGATGTTACACGTGTGCTCTGACTCAGATTTGAAGCTACAGGGAGGCTTGATGCATCTATTTTTAGAGCATCACTGACATCACGTGCAAGGTCACGTAGTTTACCACGGATATCTTTGATCCTTCGAGAGAACTCACTCCGGTTGAGGTGTGTGCAGGCAGCAATTGTTTGGTCATCATCTCTTTTCCGTTTCCCCCTAGAGCCACCCATGGAGATAGAGTTACTGAAATTTCTGATTAAGGTGCTTCCATGCTGTTGAATGGAACATGAAGGCCATGTCGATGAAGTTGCAGCATTGCATGCAGTAGTTGTACCAGTACCACCCCTTGAATTGCCTGCAAGAAGGCAGAAGGGATAGACAGGAGCATTAGCTAGGTGAGGAAATGAACTAAGATAGACCAATCTTGCAGTGCTCAGGCATGAGCATGAAGCAAACAAAATACACAGTTAACTTAGTCCCTGTCGTAGGAGTATATATGAGACACATACCACTCTGGACCTGCTCTTTGAGGCGATAGTAGTCAAGGTCGTCCATCACATCCTCGGCGTCGTACAACAGCTCCTTGAGATCAGCCAGGGACTGAGCCAGTGGCTCGTTCTTGATCTTCCTCCCTTTGGCAGCAGCAACCACCATCTGGACATATCTCATGTCCGACTTGAGCTTGTCCACATCGTCGGCGAGGCCAATTCTGTGAGTCCATGCCTCCAGCTTCTCAGTAAAGAGGTTCCCCAGGATGCCCTGCACCAGCCATCCAATGGCTGCATCCACCACGGCTCCCACCGCCGGCATCATCTCGTGAGTGGGTCAGCTCTAGGCAGTGGCAGTTGCAGTTGTTGCACGATGCAGGAAGAAACTGGATGAATGGTGAGGGGAGAAATGAGGTGCAGAGATGGAATTGGGATGGCAGGGAGAGGAAATTAAAGGGAATCCAAGAAATTTGATATGTTCAAAGTGGAAGACTTTTTCTGGAACGAATTCAAAGTGGAAGACTTGTGAACCACCGCACACTCACGTCCCCAACACCGAAAGTTGATCGGATTGGAGATGAAGTGGGAGAATATTTACAGGTCGGCAGGAGGCTGCATTGACGCTTAAAGTGACAAGCAGCCAAGTTGCAATACCTTCTGGCTAGCTAACAGAGTGCTTTGAATTCCTGAACGTATATCGTGCATACAGGTAAAAACACCTGAGGCGCCAAGAACTTACTTGAGGATATTGGATGGGGCTGATCCGTCGCCGGTACTGCTGGTGTGTCGCTTCACTCAGGCTGCACTACACAAGCAGCAGCGTGTCAATCCAGAACATCGTTGGTGGGAGAGGGGAAAAAACCACTCTGGCAATATGTAGCAGTAGGACATCTTATCTTCTCAACGACTTCCGCTGAATCCGCACCACCTTGACCGGGTGACCGGTACAGTGGAGTGCGCGTGGTATAACGGTAGGTATAACCGTTGACCGGTAGATGACCCTCTGCTCTGCTTCGGGTGCGGCATTTCCTCGAACATGCCAAGGGCGCGCGACGCACCAGAGCGGCGGGATCGTGATTGGGACCGCCACCGCTCGAATTCGATAGCATACCCACCCAGGAACGGGGGCAAAAATGCGGGCTGCGGAAGTGCGACGGCGTGGGAGTTTTTTTTTTTAATTTTTAGCACTTTTTTTAACTATTTACAAAATTGATATGTATAATTTATTATTTTTAATCTAACACTTTTGGACGCGTCATTTATCATGACGCGACCAAATAATACCGACGCGCCATATATGAGGACACGGTGAAACTGTAACTGTGGCAATTCAAACGCTGACATGGCGAGCCTGCCGCGCCAACATGCATAGCGCGGCACCGTATGTGTAGAGAATAAAGAGGAGATAGAGACAAGGTAGGTGTGTCTATGCGTGTGCTCACAGCATGTGGGTGTGTCAGTGTGTGTATGTGTGTACTTGTAGGCAAGCGGCATGTGGGTGTGTATGCGTGAGTGTGAAAGAGCCAGAGAGGGTATAGTTTAGTTGCATGCAGCTACAGCCTACTGGTACAATAGAGGGGTAGTATGGTGATAGTCACCGCTGCCACAAAAGATGTACTCCCTCCTAAAATAAATGTTATTCTTATTTTTTAAATAATTAATATTTTTAAAATGCCGGTACTTGTATATTAAAATATATAAATATTTAACTAAGTAATTAGTATTTTTAGAAAGGTCTTGAAGTCTAGTTTTCTAATAAATTTATTTTAAGATATAAATGTTGTACATATTTCAATAAACTTAGTCAAAATTGATAAACTTTCACAGGTGCACATATATTCTCTATTAATCTATTGGTATTTACTCATACGAGAGTGAGAAAAGGAGAGTTTCATACGGAACAAATTAGTAAGAGATTAAATCTGTGTCACTTTTTGACCGATGTCAACTTTGATTAAAGTTTAAAAGAAATACTAACATTTAGATACAAAAAAGTATCATTCAATTAATGATGGCATAGATTTGTGTAATAAATCTTAGTTAAAATATAAATGTTACTAATTATTATAAACCTAATCCAACTTTAACGAACTTGACCAAAACGATTTCTATAATCACATTTACTGGACAGAGTATTCCCTGGTCTTAAAAAAAATGACGTTTTTTATTTTAAATAAACGAGATAGATCACTTAGTGTAAAAAAAAGTTACTACAAAGATAAATATGGGTAGGAGATGATTTGATCTTACATACTCTACACTATTGCCTGCAAGGACCACCACTGCACCTTCACTGTACACTCTCTCCTCTCTCACATGCTGCAAAGTACCGTAGATGCTGCAGAGTACTATTCTCCATGTACTGTCACAGGAGTGCTGCCAGTGCCGCGCCGCCACGTCAGCTTTTTCATTGCCACGGTTGCAGTTTCGTCGCGCCGTCATGTATGGCGCGGCAGTATTATTTGACCGTGCCATGATAAATGGCACGTCTACGAGTGTTAGATTTGGAAATAATAAATTACTCAGGTTAATTTTGTAAATAAATTCAAAAAAGTGTTAAAAAAAATTCCGGCGTGGCACCCAGGACGCAGGCATGCATGGACGCGGCAAGGTGTCGTTCCAAGCGGACGGCCTTCACGTTTACCCCGGGCACTCGAGGCCAACAAGGCAACAACACGGGAAAAATGGCTCGTCGCTCGGGCACTCGAGCACTCGGGCAGCATGTCATCGATAGAGCTGCGCTGCGCAGAAATCATGCTTGTTGGGCATAGGCTGCTGTGCTGAATGAGTGACAGAGTATATACTGGGCCCGCGATGGTGCTTGCCCGTAGGACCAAGACAGAGTATACAGTACAGAGTATTCCCGCCGTTCTACCCCATCCTATGAACCAACCAACCTCAACTATTATTTTACTTGTGACGATAAGTCTTTAATTTGCCTTAGAAAAAAAACGATAACTCTTTAATTTGGAAATTTTGATTAATTTTAGCTATGGATAATTTAAACATTAGACGAAAAGTTGATGCCATGTCTTGCTTATTCTACACTGGAATGAGTCGATTCATCATCTTTTTTGAATGTGTCTTAGCTACTGAAGTAGTTGTGATGACTATTAGGTTTCAAAGGACCTCCATCTTTCATTTTAGAATGTTATTACTCCTCCATCCACAAAAGCATGCAATTCTCGTTTATCAAAAAGTCAAACAGTTTAAACTTTGACTGAAGTTATATAAAAAAAGATAATATTCTTTATACAAAATAAGTACCACTAGATTAGTACTAAAATATATTTTTATAATAAATTTATTTACAGATATAAACGTTAATATTATCGACTATAATTTTAGTTAAACTTAAACTAATTTGATTAAATAGGTTAATTGGTTAATACCTTCGGCAAATTGTTCAATGGAATAGTTAATGTAGATTTCATTCAGCTAACTTCAACTAAATTTGTCCATTTATCGGTTTTTGTAAAATTTTGCATTGGGAACCCCTAAAACACAACCGCATCCTCTACTCAAATCGTTCCCGCATAGACACGCCACGCCATCTATCTGTGTGAACTTAGCCTTGTCTCTTCTCAATCCACGTGATATCTACACCAATCCATATGTTTGAGTGGATTGAGATTGAGAAAGAGTTTAAATTCCACTTAACCCGCTCTAACACATGTATTGAGGTGGCCCAAGAAGTTCTAATTAAGAAAACGTCAAGGTGCCATGCGTAATTATACGAGAGGACTAGAGTAGTAGCACCACCGTACTGAGACACGGGTAAGAAACGAACGGGCACGAAGACGTCCTCTGAAGTCTGAACCTCAAATCGTTCCCCGCGCGTGGACACGCTATCCGTGCTTCTTGCCTCTTCTCTCGGAGCAAAACCAGCACCTCCCTTGTGTATAAATGGCGGCGTCCCCTCTCCAGGCCACCCCCTCCCGTCTATTTTTACCAACGCTTCTGCTGGTCACGTCGTTTCTCCGCCTTTCTCTCCCGTCCCCGGCGGCCGGCCGGTCGTCGTGTTCGTCGTCAGCGCGCGCGGGCTATATCTCCCTCACGGCCATGGCGACTCCGGTATATACTTCTCTATCGATATGTCGCATATGCATGCATTGCCATTCCCAGTTTCATCCATCAGATATTCAGATGCACTCGATTTCATTTTTCGGCCTTGTTTAGAAGGCAAATTTCTAGTACAAGAAGTACCGTAGTATTTTTGTTTATATTTGATAAATATTGTCCAATTATTATCTAACTAGGCTTAAAAGATTCGTTTTGTGATTTATAACTAATCTGTGTAATTAGTTATTTATTTTATCAATATTTAATATTTCATACATACGATATAACATTTGATGTGATGCAGAGAGAGTCAAATTTTTAGCTTTTTTGAAGCGTCTGCACAAGGCCTTCATTCTAAAATCGGGGCGTTGCATACCCATGCCGCAGTACTATCATCGACTGACGCGCATGCATGCCGTATT